>CAAKMY010012507.1:0-15714 GCA_901111285.1 Corrigiola litoralis
GTGAGGGGTCCCGTTGCGCTCACATTGTGGTATGAAGGTGTTTATGGCTCGAGATGGTGAAACCGGTCGCAGTTAAGATAGATCGTTCGTCCAAGCACATTACCTAGTTTAGTTATCATCACTGGGCAATTGACAATGTGACACATTGGGGTGGCTACACACATCCACAAAAATTTTCATAATTTTCGGACTCATATAGGTACACGAAATTCTGACTTTACTCAGAAATCTCAATTCGCTCAAAAACACCATTTACCTCTCTTAAGCTTGCAAATTCATTTTAGATTTTCATCCAAAACACTCGTGCAAGCCAAAATCAAGTATGCAATCATATACTTAATGTTAAATGTGAATCACAATTAAAAACATCAAACCAAGTCTCATTTTCTCCTCCAAAACACCGTTTTACCAAAAGCGGCACAACTTGCTTGCCAAACCTTTTTGTAGCTGACTCTTTCAAATAAACCCAACCATAATATGTATACCTTTAAAACCATAGCCATACAGATTTTATGACTCTCAAGCTTATGTTCTATCATTCAAATTATTTATAGCATACTTGTTCATTAAAATTGACCAAAGGTCCACCAAATCACACTAGCTTACACTAGTGATCCTTAAACACCATCTTTACCATTTGAAACCTTACTTGGCATATTTTCTAAATCCTTCCATCATTTTGGAAATGATATGCTAGAAGTACAATAGAAATCTATAGCATAATCCTTCTTTTAAAATAGCTTTCAATCCGTAAAAGCAAGATCATTAAATTTTGTACAATTCTTTAACAAATTCCAAAGTAGCCGAAAACATAGAAAATAATCCCTTTTCATACTTCCTTCCGAAACATAAGTTTCATTTTTCTCATTTAGACCTCATAAATAATTTAATCATCCGTCTCATAAAAGATCACCAAAATTGATGCCAAGACTATAAAATTCCTTTCCACACCATTTTACTAAATATAAACTCATTTGCACAAAATATTTTGCTTATTCACTCAACCATTCATAATTCTTTATAAATTCCCTCGCAACCAAATTCATAGCAAAACCGTCCCTTTTTGGACTTAAATATGTCCGCAAGGCATACTAATCAAGTTAAACTCTCAAATTAGTCAAAATTAACACTTTGTCTTTTTAAACTCATAAACCATCATTAAACCCATGCTCAACCATTCTTATTCAAAACCAAATTCATTTAAGCACATCCATATGCTCAAAAAATAATAAGACTTCATAATTTAGCTTTACTCAAAATATCACTCAATCGTTCATATACAATATCACCAAATTTGGCATAAATCATTTTATCACCTCTTTACCAAAATCTTTGTGGTAAAACATTTTCCTTCAATAATCCATCCAAAGGGGTCACTTCAAAATAAAGGGTATAAATCCCCGATTAACAAATCCTCACTCAAAACAATTTCGGTAATATTATACCATAACTTATTCATAATTTCTATCCAAACTTCACTAGAACACTCTAGTGATCTTTTCGAAACCAATACTTTAGTATGGACTTATTTACACAAAAACTACCATCAATCAATCGCACTTAGGCAATATTATGTGCACACCATATAGACAAAGTCTATGTCATGCCTTTATAGGCCACAACTTCAAGCACAATGCACCACACCATGCGCAAAACTCGCATATCACACACACACGTGCCTCTTTGTACTTGACTCACCATGAACTCATATGCACATAATACATCTCAAAACTCGTCATAAAACAATATTATGACTTCACACATTTTATCTCATGCCACATTTCAACTCATACTCAAACACATAAGTCGTAGCCAACGACCATACACAACTTCACATAACTCATACATAGGTCATAGCCAACAATCACACATAAAACACTTAGCAAGTTTCAACCGTTCAAGAATACTAGCATCACCATTTATAAAATTTACTTTAAAGCCTCATAGTCATCAAACCAACGATTTAACTTACCACCATCTCCTCGTAATATAGCCATCTCAAAATCAAGCCACTTTAATACTCTTCTTTACATTTCAAAACACTAAGTATCAATATAAAACATATAAGCCTCTAAGGCAACATGTATCGTTCTCTAAAAAAATTAAAATACATAAGTTAATCTTTTAAAACAACAACTTCACAACTCCAAACACATACTAGGCCATTTCACTAGAATAGATAATACGACAAGACTTTCAAAATTTACAAACCCGTAAAGAATATATAGTCCCAACTTAAAACTTCTGAAACTCATTCGTTTCTTGACCAAAAACGACGTATAAGTAATTCATTTTATAGGGAATTTCATAAGGAATCCAAATCTTTAATTATCTCAACATTTCGACACCATTAACTTGCCCAGAAATCAGAAATTCGAAACTGCACCATATATTCCAACAACATTTCTCCACCAACTCATATCAGTTCTCAATCTAATCAATCTATACAACATATAAACCTCATACAACAATAAGAAGTTAGAAATTTAGTTACCTATCTCCAAGCTTGACTTAAATTCGACAATGGACATCATAAACCTCCAATCTTCATTCCTCCATTCTTGAATATCACCATAAGCTCCCCATTTCATATACACCATATATAATCTCGTAAAATACACATTCATTCACAATCTAATTAGTTTCTACCCAAACTAAAACCAATAATAATTTGACAACCCATTTTCGGATTTTTGAATAACCATAATCAAAAATCATCTTTAAAGTTTGAAATACCCAAAATAAAGTAAGGAAAAGTATAGGGCTTTACCCATACACAAATGGGCGACGAATTTCGGCAAGAACGGAGTGGAAATGGTGCGGGAAAATGGTGGCTTTCGGCCCATGGGGCTGCTGCCCAAAGTTAGAGAGAGAGGGGCGGCAATGGTGGGGCTACCAAGGTGGTGTCCGTCGGCACGGTGGCCGGAAATGATGGTGATGGAGATGATGGTGTTGGTGCGTGAGGATGGAGAGAGCAAATGAGAGTGAGAGGAGAAGGGAGTGCGTGAGAGTGAGGATGAAGGAGTTGGGACTTTGTTGAAATGAAAGTGAAGGGGTGAGTGGTGAGTTGAGTGTTGTGGTGTCAGCAAATGGATTGGGGGAAAGGGGTGAGCAACATGGTTAGTGTAATGTCATGCTAAATGGTAGCATGAGGAGAATTAGGGAATATCGGTGGGTATATTCGGGTTTTATGTACCCATTGAAATATAATGTATGGTCTCCTTTTAATAAAAATCTCGAAAATGAATGGTTACTAAAATTTTCTTTTGGCCCAAAATATAATATATATATATATATATATCATCCGTGGGCTTAAAATCACAAAAATGATAGTACAACATTTTAGTCTCCGAAAAATAATAAGATCGTCAATAATATTTCTCGTCACCAAAAATTTCATTTGAAATTCATAATAATCTTTTGTCTGTTCCGACAAGAGAAATTCAATTAAAAAGTTATGTCGTTGGCACAATATAATATTATAATTGATTTTCGCAGTCACGTGCTAAATAAAATAAATCCCCAATATAATTAATTAGCGACTAAACCAACATTAGTCTAATTAATCAAGTAGCTCTAATTCTAGGGTGTTGCATCGTAGATCATTTGGGATCGTGCAATGCCCGACAGTTCCACAATATTGGCTCAAGAGTTGCCAGATCGTAGATCATTGGAATTACTCTCGTACGGCTCAAGAGTTGCCGGATCGTAGATCATTCGAGTCATGGAATGATTGATCATTCCTCAAGTTTATACTGTTATGCTTGTTGCCTTTGTACAAGTAATAAAGAGATGTTGGAGATTGTTACCAAGGACAGGTATGATTTCTAACCTTGGTTACGGTGTCGGTTTCAACTTTAATGATCATTGCTTTGCAACTCCATCAAAGTGGAGGTTTCTGTAGACACCGTAATTCGTCTATGTCAAACCCGATGATGAAAGTCTTTCGTACTCGCGTAGTCCGGATCATAGGTAGATGAAATGTTAGTAAGGAGTAAACTCGGAACTCGAGACGTGTCTCAATTGACGGGAAAAGGTTAGTAGTTTGTGTGGGAAACGGTGTTAGCATGGGCCGGTTCAGTTAGACTCGATGCTTCGGGTCGAACCTAAACAATCAAGTGAATGATTAAATCCTTGTTAGATGGTTAATGAGGCTTAGGCCTGCTTCCCTAGGTCCTTGCATGGACTAGGACGGATTAGGATTAAAAAAAAATGGAAAAAAGGTTGGCGGCAAATAGGGTAGTGTCCGACCAAACATTGAAGGGGTCCGACCGGTCATGCCTTGTGTCCGGCCGGACTGGTGGATTGTCCGACGCCAGAGTTGTCTAAATTGCAAACTGTCCGACCGGACATAGGTTGTGTCCGGCCGAATAGGGGTGTCATGTCCGACCGGACATGGCGCGTGTCCGGTTGGAGGTGCAAGAGGGTTGATTTTGTTATTTTCCTTCTCCTTTTCTCCCATCCGACCTAGGACTAGGTTTTGTGCATTTCCACTCCCCTATATAAGGAGTGGGACGGTTTTGACCTAAGAGAGGACTTTTTCTACACATTTTATGACCTAAATTCCACAAGAGTTCACAAGAGAACTCAGATTTAAGAGTTAGGGTTTGGTTTGGGGCCTCCTAAAAGGCTAGGGTTGTTCAAGAGAGAGAGTTTGAGAGTGAAAAGTGAGCTTCTAAACACATTTAGTCCACCATTGATCCTCTTGTTACTACGCGGTATGACTTGAGTGTTAACTCACAAGCTTAGCTTGTCCCCTTTGGTCTTGTTATTTTTACTAGCTTGCAAGGGCACGCAATGCGTGCGGCAACAACATGAACTATATTAGACCCGAAATATATCTTCAATAATCGGACAAATCTATTTTACATCGAACAACAAAGAGCCAAAGTTGTTGAATAACCAAAATACAAAGTTGCGTAATAGATAAGCGATTAGATTCCATTGCATGTTGTTGAATAGTTTGCAGAACCCTGAAACCAAAATCACAAAATTATTGATAGAAAATTATACTAATACAAAACATAAAGACCTTGTTATTAAATGTTCTTGATATATACCTGAATGATAGTGTTACATTGCATGACGTTGAAAGACTTCTTTATAAACAACATTCTTAGTGTAAACTCCATCTTTTCCGCGAACTTCACCCTTTGCAACCAAAATCTTCGTGGTTTGTTGCGACGTACCTCTTGAAAGTGCAACATAAAGCTGACCATAACTGGAAACGTGTTCTGGGAGATAAACCCCGACATGAGGAATAGTTTGGCCTTGAGGCTTATTGATTGTCAATACAAAACACAACTAAACAGGAAATTGTTTTTGGATCATTTCAAAAGGCAACTTAACATCTTTAGCAGCTTTTAAGGGGATGCGTAGGATAAAAACTCGTTCTCCTTTGCAATGACCGGTCAATATTTCCGGTTCAATCAAGTGGTCCATAAGTTGGCAAATCAGTAATCTGGTACCATTGCAAAGCCCATGAGTCGTATCAATATTTCTTAGAAGCATGATAGGCAAACCAACTTTTAGTTTAAGGACATGAGGTGGTAAGCCACCAAAAGATATTGAGTTAAGAAACTCAGATGTGTATAGATTCATATGATCTTCTGGAACATAGTCATAGGAGCAATAAATCTTCTCTCGTCCAGTAAACTTATCCACGATCATGTCGTTGAGTACATCAATATCATTATTTGTCGGAGCCACTATTGCCCTTTGAACCATATAGGCGGCGCCACCAGCATGCTCGTTTAAATTGGGGAATATTGCATCAACCAAAGCATCAATTGAACGTTCATTTCCCGCTGGAATACACATTTGGGGGGGGCAATTTTATCATGTCTTCTTTTATTGTAGGCTCACAACCATCTCCAACTCTTAACAAAAACGAAGCAAATTCGCCATCTAGTCTTGATCTCATGTTTTCAGTGAGACGAAGAACATGAACATGTTTCCATAACACTGATCTTAAAAAACACGCATCTACTGTTTGAACTCTTGTACCTTTTGGTATAAAAGGAAGCACTTGTCTGAAATCTCCGCCAAATACCATAACCTTACCGCCAAATGGTACAGCAGTCTCTATAAGGTCTTTTAAACAACGATCGACTGCTTCAAATGCATGTCTATGAGTCATTGTTGCTTCATCCCGTATAATAACTGCTGCGTGCTTGATAAGATTTGCTTCAGATGATTGCTTACCGAACTTCCAAGTTGTCGTTCCGTCTAGTTTAATGGGAAGTCCGAATGTTTTATGAGCTGTTTTACCTCTATGTAATAATGTGGCCGCTAGCAGCTGCAAGTCCAAATTGGCCTTTGCTCTTCACGGTAGCCAGTATGGCGCGATATAAAAATGTTTTACCCGTTCCACCGGGGCCATCAATGAAAAAAAATTCCATTACTATGTGTATCAATAGCCTCCATTATACGGTCAAATGCTGATCTCTGGCCTGGATTTAGATGTTCAGCACAATGTAAATCTTCAAGTGGCACTCATGTGGACAATTCATCATGTATAGCTCTGGCATTCTGAGTATCCACATCCACTTGTACAGATATTTTGGGAAGTTCAAAATCCCTGATATCTTTTCCCAATTGCTTAAGCATACGATCTATATCTGTCAGAAAATCTTGTAAAATTGCATTGCTTGCTGGTGAAGATAGAGAGTAGTCTTCGGCCATGAAAGGAAATAATTCATCCCATAATGAAAGAACACCGGTTGGCTCACAATAAACCAAAATAGTGTCGAATAATCTTCTTATTGCTGTGGGCATTCCGGAGTGAGATGCTTCTGTCAAACATTCGCGAATGCTTGTATCATCCACCATGAGCCCTAACTTCTCAACAGCTGCCCTGAAAGTTGGATAAGTGATTCCGTGGACTGTCCGAAGATGCTCGAATGATTGTGGGCCTTCAACGTGGCTGAGTAACAAACGCAAGTAAAATCTTTCTCCCTCCAGTGGTGAAGCAGTGTATACTCTTCCAGTCACTCTGTTGTTGTTCCTCCTTCTCCTCCGTGTATTTGTCTCTCTCATCCACCGGTAATACTTTGGAAAGTCTTTGTAGAGATGATTTCTTGCAAATGGATCAGTTGCATTCATCGTAAAGAACTCTGTAAGCATTGTACGTGAATTTCTAGGAGCTGCAAGTATATCATCGATATCATCATTGTCTTTATATCTAATTTGTTGCATATTGGGCAAATGGAGTTGTAATCTTTCAACAGATGGCCACATTCGAGCGAGAGGAAATTGGTATAGTCTCCAACAAGCCTCTGGTGCACATATCCATCTAGCATCAACAAATTGTTGGATTTCACTGTAGTCTTCTCCATCGCGAAGTAACATAGCAACCCAATCAACACCTTTGTGCACATACTTATACAAATACTTGGGGCACTTGTTACTACTGCAAATCTCTACATTAATGTGACAATCATACTTCAAAAGAAGCCACGAATTGTACGGAACCACCCATCTATTATCAACCAATGTTGTGTTGGTGTCATTCAAAGGTACAGAAGGACGATCACCACGACGTCGATAGATAGGATATGAGTTTTTGCCTTGCACAGTGTTGGGCGCAAAATCTTTTGGGAATTTGCGCTTACAAACTCCATTCTCCCTGCAAGCTGATCGTCGCCCTTCGCCACATGGGTTATGGATCATGTGTTTAAGAACCGCATTTTATAATTGTGGCTCCTCATTTTTGTCAGGTATCTGTGCTCTAACAATTTTATCATAATCATCAAGAGATTTAGGTTTGTCATTTTTTTCCAAGATAAGCAACATGTGTACATGCGGTAATCCTCTTTTCTGAAATTCAGCAACGTACACATACGCAATGACCTTCCCGAACACACCTCTATCAACAACATCTCTTTTCAACTCTTCTAACTTGGCATGGAATATTCTCGCGATTAAGTCTGGTCGATCTTGTGATGTCTGACCGTCGAGGAGTTCTCCTGTTATTTCCTTCCACCAAGGATTGCATGTCATCGTTAGAAAAATATCTGGCTTCCCGTATTCTCGCACTAGTGTCATGGCATCTTGATAGCGTTGATTCATGTCCCGAGGACTACCAACAAATGAAGATGGCAAAATGATTCTTTTGCCAACATTTGTTGTACATAAAGCTTCATTAGTAATGTCTTATAATAACAAAACTAAAGATATTGTGAGGGTTTTGTCATTGTAAAGTGAGACGATCGAGACAACAAAGTCTATACATGGGCACACCTGGATTAAATTCTCCTGAAAAGTAGGAATCTTGTAGGCCTTGATATAACTCTGCTCGAATGGTCGATTGATTGCAGCTGATCCATCTCAATTTGTTGGCCTCATTTTTGACATAATTGTCAACTAAATATTGCTGGAGTAAGCGTCCTGATCGTAAAAAGATACATACATCCGGTGGGCGAATCTATAAAACTTTTATTAATTAATTTTTTTTTATCAAATATGGAACATAAGGATATAGATGTTTGACAATATAAAACTAGTATGAGTGTATCATACCTGAATTTGAAAAGCATAGAATGCTCGACATGGGATGGTGTTTCCAGAAGCTGTACGACTATGAATGGACCAACCATAAGAACCACATGGGTGTAGTAGAGGATATTGCATTGGATCATAATACCCAGCTGTGTCTGGGACAGTGATTAGTTTACCAGTACTTGATTCAAGCATGATATCTCTAGGATTCATATTTCCGACCTCTTCGCCTCCAACAATCACAGCTGCAACTTGAAAAGCAGTTGGTAGACAATATTGAGGTCGGTCACTTGGTTGCTCATGAATTTGAAGCTTGCAGTGTTGAATGTCTTCGCGTTGTGCTAAATATCGAAATTGATGAACAAACGGATTGACTCTATCTAGAATTTTTTTGATCTTGTGAATGATATCTTCTCTTAGTGTATTGTTTTTCGAGAGTCTATTCTCAAGCTCATGATCAGTGTCATATATGTACAATTGTAAGAATCTTGGCCGTGCATTTCGTGTTTCTGGAAGAAATCCACCTATTTTATGATACATAGAACCTTGAGCACGAAATGTATACACCCCAACTTGAGCATTTGCTAAATTTTCATCTATATGCACGCCCATGGATGTGAATGCGAATAAATGATTATATTTCCTGATGTTGCTCCTGAAGTGTGTGCCAACCGATGTTTGATCGTTGTATAGAGAAAGCAGATCTTCGGGAAAAGGAAAATGAGGTATGTTGATCTTTCCGGATAAACAACACAACTCTGAGGTTTCATGGTGAAAGATACGGGCTTCACAATGTATACATGTTCTAGGAGGTGCCAACGCTACAGATGGAATGCCCTTATCCTCATGGTAATCTATTGCAGAGTGCTTGTGTAACTTTTGTCTACGTGTTCTCTGATCCTCATTGTTACTATGCATGGATTGTTGATCAGTGTTATTGGACGTACTACCTTCCTCATAATTCTCTGTCCTATGTGACACATGAGCATGCAATTCCCTATTGCCATCCACGGTAAAAGTAGGAGAAATATGCTATGAACATACAATAATGTTCTACAAAATTATCAATAAAATAAAACACCCGTTCATTTTTTTTATATATATATTAATTCAAAAAATTGAACAAACGTATCATCTAAAGAAAAAAACAATTAGGAGTAATCCTTCATTTTTTTATATGAGAGTTATTTGCAACGTTGACGAAAGCTACATCATATTCGAAAGTTGTTTAACCATTGAGCAAATTATAGAATAAAAAATTAAACAACAAAAAGTAAAAGATTACTTCATTTATTTAGGAAAAACGCAACGTTTGATTGCGAAACTCAAACTCTGTATTCTTGTAAGAGATATAATACAACAAATCAGTTTCTAACTTGCCTTCTTTCCTTTAGAAACATATCTTAGTCATTACACCAACCTCGACCTCCACCGACAACATCTTCAGCTCACTTTCACTCCCTCGTAAAAGGGTTAGAATGAACAGTCCCAATCGAAATGCAAACAGTCCCAAACGACAGCGAGAATCTTACATCCATTAGGCGCGTGTATAGTCTACTCCCTCGTAACATCACCACTGTACAACAGGCGGCCACCACTGTACAACAGGCGCCCACCTGCCCCTTAGCCGAAGCCGTCGTTGTTAAGACACCGGTGAGGCACATTTCGTCCTTCATTTTACTTGCTTTTATTGTTTCCTTTTTCTAAAAATTAGTTGTTTATAATGTTCTTTTTTTTATAATCTGATTTTTTTTTTGCGGGGTGGGAGGGGGGGTATCTTGGTGTAAATAGTCTTAATTTTTGGGTGGGTTTAACATGAGTTAGTGAACGGTTTTAATTTTGGAGGTGATCAGTGGGTTAGCTGGTTCTATGTTATTTATGGAGGTGTTTGCATGATGAAAAAATTATGTCAAATGGTTTTGAGATTGGGGTTTTATGGAGGCATTTGCATGTTAGCTGATCCTTCTAAAAATTGGTTGTTAATTAATCACATATTACTGACATGGGGTTTGAGGACTTATGTTCCAAAAAATACCTTCAATTAGTGTTTTCTAATTTGTCTTTGTGCATGTGAAGACTTGGAAGCAATTAGTGGGTTATAAGACTATGCATGTTCGTTGAGTCACTTCACATTCTTTCTCACTTTGTTATCATCATTTCAGAGTACTTTGGCAAACTTAGGCTTTTGCTATGCGTATTTGCTTTTCCAGATTTATGATCTTAATTTTGACATTTTTCATCTAATGTTCTTAGACATGCATGGCTGAGTTAAGAAACAGAGTAGCTAATGGAGGGAATCCCACGAAACTGCAAGAGTCAACAACTGAGAACGGAACCTTCCATGACAAAGAAGGTTCGACTATCTTTTTTGTTTTTGTAAATTATTGAATTTGTTGCAGTTTCAATGCTTGAAAGCTAGAAGCTAAAGTATGCAAACATTTCACGAGGATTTAGGTGTCAGGAATTTTGAGTTGATAGTTTCTGTGTAGAGAAAAAGCCTAGCATGTTTCATGTTTAAATTTTTTTACTTGGTCTTGTTCCATCTTCAGGCGATAGATTAAAGTCAACAATGCAACATATATGTTTCGATTCCACAATGTTTGCTTAACGGTCTTATATGATTGAATTTGAGATAGAGTAGAGAGGAAAGTTAGTTCTAGATGGAGTCTTTACAACTGTATGCTTCATACGAATTTCCTGGTGTTTAGTTCATGGCTTTCTTCCTCTTACTACATGCTTTGGAGCAAGAGTTTCCTAGTTCATTCTAGTGTATCACATTGGATGACTATTCATTCCTTTGTCTAATGAAGTTAATGTTTGCTAGTAAGTATATTTTTTTAGCGCCTACAAAGTTAAGTTCTCACTTTCTCATTTACCATGTTCTTTATTGTGTGCAGAAGTAGGGGTCAAAAGATCAGTCTAATCTTTTTGGAGGAAATTAAAGAATTGGTGAACTCTTTGTTTCTAAGTCATGGTTAATATAACACATCTTTGCCTGGCTACCTGAGCAGGGCTGAATGTTTAATCAAACTAATTTTTCTTTCAAGGGAATCGTTGGCAAAAGGCAAGAGGAATCTGCATAAAAGTGGAGGAAGGGGTTCTTTGACGAAATGACGTGTGTTTGCTGGTAAAACCCCATAGGTTGTTGGCAATTTTGTTAAAGTTACAGTTTTATTGTTTTTGTTTCAACAAATCCCCTTATTGATATGAAATTTATGTGGATTGGGATCTATGCCTAAGTCATGACTTATTGATAGCTCTTATCATAGAAGGATTAGTTTTCAATTTTTTGTCTCTGCATGCCTTGATGAAGTTAATGTGCCGAATATCTGCTTAGATAAGTGTTTGGGATTTTGTTTTATTCTCTCATTTAAGTAGTCCAAGTAGTTTATTCATTTTGTCAAGGGTTGTGGGGAAGATAGTCTATGGAGTATATTTCTCTTCTTTGTTTATGTAATAGCAACGTGGCATGTGACAAACGCATACTGAAAGAACCATTTTCTAATCCAGCATCCATGGTTGATACAGGTGAAGGTTTGCTTTGCAAGGGACTGCACCCTATGGAAACATCTTCAATTGGTGCGTCTACTAATGGACTTGGGACTGCACCCTTCCTAAGTTTGCAGAATTAAAGGTTACGCTTTGGTGGGAATGCAACTGGTACATTTGGAGCGCCATCGGCTATCTAGATTCCAGTCCAAGCTTTTGTAAGTGCAGACCTTAAGTTTATTTATTCTTGTTGTTTCCTTTTTTTTTTAAGTGATACATGTTCATTTATTGCTTATTTGTAAGAAATCTTCCTATATATGTCTAACATGCTCTTCTTGGCTATAGAAACAATGAAATGATTGACATTTGTATAGTTTATTTATTTGATGCTTTGCATACTTGCATATATTGCATTGTACTGATCCTTTGAAGTAGAGCAACACACTTAGAGTGACTTATATGAGGCAATTAAAATCTTGAATTTCTTGCTGTTACAGGAGGGCTATACCAAAGCTGCTGTACAGCAGAATTATTTTCAATATGTGCAGTCCTTTTGTTAAAGTTCCAGTTTTGTTATTTTTGTTTCAACAGATCCCCTTATTGATATGAAATTTATGTGGATTGGGATCTATGCCTAAGTCATGACATATTGATAGCTCTTATCATCGAAGGATTAGTTTTCAATTTTCTGTCTCTGCATGCCTTGATGAAGTTAATTTGCCGAATATCTGCTTAGATAAGTTTTTGGGATTTTGTTTTATTCTCTCATTTAGGTAGTCCAAGTAGTTCATTCATTTTGTCAAGGGTTGTGGGGTTTGATAGAAAAAGTGTGAACAATTTTCCATGAAAATGATTTGGGTGGTGGGTCTGATTAAGCTTATGTGTCAGGTTTGCACTCGGTTTTCGATGATGATTAGTCTGATGGTTCGGACATTGAGACGAAGTCAAAGGCTAATGATGTCAGACGAGCCAGGGAAGGGGACGTGTTTGAGGAATCGTTTGGGACTTCTGGTCTTCGTCAGGAATCTGCAAGTGGAATCTGCAGAAAAGTGCAGGGCTTGAATTGTTGGCAAAAATTGAAACGCAGGAAGGAGTTCTTTGACGAAATAACATGGTAAGTTATGAATCAAATTACTTATTTACTTCTAAAAACTCTGGGTTAGATGCATGTTGTGGTTGGTATGTGTTACTCTTCAATTAATCAGATAATGGGTGTTAATTTGTCGTTCGTGTGTTATGTCTGGTTCTATGTTTTGTATTGAAATACTAAAACTCTAACATAGTGTTATACTTATTGAGCTATTAAGTGTACACAAATAATGAAACAATTCACAAAATATGTGTTATAATTGTCTATTAAGAATTGAACTCACCTGTATTTCTAGTTGTCGACTTATGTGAAACACGTCGTCTAGTGTTTCTTGCATTGTCTTCTTCAGCTAGTTGCTCCCTATTCATTCTATCCCTTCTTAATCTTCGATAAGTAGCTTTATCTGGCCTACGATCCATAGCTTCAAGAAAAAGCAAATTAATATAGAATAAGGCCAAACAGAGAGTTCACCAAAACTGAAGAACTTTTACGGTACCCGAAGAAATTGTCTGAAGTTGTGAACAATTAAGTTAAGTAATTGACAATTTTACAATAAGAACAGATTGAATTTGGATGTTGCAGATTATGGGAGATTTACTTTTGGGAAGTTACTTCTGAGTTTGTCATGGTGGTTGGGAGTTTTTTTTTTGTGTTTGTCATGCAGAGTTTGTGAGGAAGAACAAAGAGTAAGTGAAGCAGAAAAGGATAAGTGAGGAAGAAGAAGAATACAGAAGGAGAATACGTTTGTCGATCATGTGGTATTGGGGGGCAGTTATTTGATTAAGTGATTAGTGGGGTAATTAGTTTAGCTAGATGTCAGGGTAATAGGGTTGTGAAGTTTTTATAATTTGAATTTATTTGGTTCAAAATAATAATGATAATTACTTTACACGAATGTGATGGATTTTGAGTTGGATCTGTTCTTTTTTTTTTAAAGGCATCTTTTTTGTGCAAACTTGAGGTCTAATAAGTAAATTGATACGAATATATCTTGTAAAATCTAAAATGTTTTTTGAGCCCATCATGGAATTTGTTTTATTTACTACTTATGTCTTTAAAATAAATGAAAATGACTTGTGAAACATAAGAGCATGACGCATGAATCTTTTTATTTATTTTTGAATAAAGGTCTTTACTAATGGTTAGATCTGCGCCTATAAAATAAAATCATATTAACTACTTATGTCCTTGATAGACAGGAGCATGATTTATGAAATATCTTTTTTTTTTTTTGTTTTTAGTGTATATAGTACTCGTTTTATTAATAGTTAGATTAATTCGTATTGCCGGATTATTATAAATAAAAACTGTTATTTTAAAGGTTTCCATTAATTTAAAAGAGTAAAAAAAATATGTCTTTTCATATTATCCGTAATACGTGTATTTTCGGATGTTATGTTGACCATGTATAATGTATTGTTTTGTGGCAATTAGTCGAAATGACGGACTTTAGAATGCAAGAACCATTTGAAGTATAGATATTCATACTTTAGAATGCAAGAACCATAAGAAGTACGAACGTAAATTAAATTACCCCAAATTAGATTGCAAGAACCATTAAAAGTACAACAAATTCATAATTTAAAATGAGGCAAATATATAGGTTATACGAACATAACTTAAAAAAAGGACATCTACAACTTCAACCACATTCTATTGTATCCATTAAAAGAAAATATGAAAAAGAACAATGTTTGATAAAGACATAAATAAGCTAAAACGTTTGCAACTTCATCCACAATCTAAACTCAACAATGTTTGATAAGACATAACCTAAATACATAACGTAAACAACTTCCAACATGACTGAAGCTATGCCGGCAATTCGGAACCCAATGCCCTACAAAAGCAAATTCGTTAATTAGATATTTATATAAAATCCATGTTGAACAAAAAAAGGAATTGTGACTCAAATGTATTAAAAAAGAAGTATTCACTAACTTCTTAAGCGTCTTAACCATGTGTGCAGATTCTTCAGCCCAATTCACTTTAGTTACATAAGTAACTATAGAGTTAGGGAGAGAAGTAATATCACGCCTTAACATAAAATTGTAAGTCATCGATATACATTTTTTGCATATGGCTTCTAAACTCTTCTTTCCATTCACCTGAACCATATATTAAATTAAAGTGATTATGATGAAATAAAGGCTTAAAATTAATAAACTTGAAAAGGACATTGTAAGGTTAATTAAAAATAACCTGATCATGAAACCATTTCAATTCCGATAACGTGTATTTGGATAAGAACTCAAGTTGCTTGTTCAAAACGGTTACCCGCATCACCCCACTCGAGTCTTCAATGGTTATCTCAGCTGACACACTTAATTTCGAACAAAAATTGTTAATTAAAGAAAAAATAATTATAACAAAAAAAATGTCTCTTTCATACCCAATCATTATGTCTATGTTTTCGTCTCTACATGTATAGCAAGTTGGTTTACCACCAACATAGGTTACATATCCGCCGCATAAAGAGCACACATCATGCCACTTTAAAGTTTCAATATCAAAATCCACTATTTTGGCGTGTAAGCGGCATAGATCAACCTATATATAAAGAAAATGGTAAGAAGTAAATGAAAATACCTAAATAAATAAATATGTTAAGTATGCATAAGTATTGAGATTTTATA
>CAAKMY010012519.1:0-11356 GCA_901111285.1 Corrigiola litoralis
TTGTGTGGCAAGTTATATCTCATTGTTTGTGAAATGGTATTAGTATGCTAATGGTTTGGCTAAGTATCAAGTGCTCATTAATTGAATCACCCATTACAACACTTGTATGAATCTTGTTAAATGTAACACAGATAAAAAGGCCTAAATTAACACTTGTGCTTAGTAAAGACCGAAAGGGCAAGGAGGAACTTAGGGCTCTCTTTGTTGTAACTTCGCAATTCCGAACCATGAATCTAACCTACGAGTCAAGAGTTGAAGTCATTTGAATTGTATCACCTCCTTTGGTGTGGGGTTTAGATCTGCCAAGGGTTTAAAGGAACAAATCGATTAGTAGGATAGATTGACGATCCATTCGATCTAATTCCACTTTCCAAACATCGAGCAAACTGTTATGGTGATACGTGTATGGGCCATGTGGCTTTCTCTAAATCGTTTAGGCCATTGGAGACATGTTGAGCAATGAGTTTCTTAATTCCCTATAATATTAAGTGGTGGCTTCCATGTTTTAGTACAAGTATCTGGTTGGTCACAATAGGTTAACTTTCGAGTCCTACATTTATTTATTTTTACTCGTCTTTTTTGATAATTTGAGTACCGAGAGATTTCCTTCACACTTTAAAGGCCAACTATCGTTTAGGAAAACTTTCCTAAAATGGAAAAAATGGAGGTGTTGGACAAAACAGTAAATAAAACCCTAACCCTTGGTGGGACTTAGTCGTATGGTCTACCAAATTATTGCTAAAACTCCAACTAATATAGTCAGGGGAGTAGGGTATCGAATCCACATGAAACTGATATCAATGTAGTGTGTACAAATTGTATCAAAGTAACATGCACAATATGGGGTTTTTGGTTTGTTTAGTATAAAGTAAAGCCTATAATGGTAATAAGTAAATAATGTGTAAATATGATGGAAACAAGTTTTGGGTACCAACGTCTCAGCTGATCCTAAAAACAATTCATTTCATTTTGCCCAACACCCCTTGACGAGGTATGATAGCCCCCTACTCGGTACAAGGAAAATTTAAAGTCCAAAAAAAATGGAGAGGCCCATCACTTTTGGGACAATTTTACCTTCGCTTTTTATCAGAAAAAAATCATGTTGGTGCGCTTATGAGTGATGAGTCCCTACAAATAAATGTTTTTTTTTTCCAAAGTTAGGGATGTCAATGGAGCAGGGCCGTAGTGGATATAAGTCTACTTGTACGGTGGCCGTACCCATACCGATCTACGCATACCCGCCCCACAACCCGCCATGCATAGGAATTTTATACCCATACCCACCCGACGGGTAAGTATTCCAAACCATACCCGTTCCACCACCCGCGGGTACTCGCCACCCACCCCACCCGGTCTAATACCCACCCATTCAAATGATACATGTTAGAATAGTACCCTTTAGTTAAACAATGTATTTTTTTTATTTGGTAAATATAAGTATTCAGTAAGTACAACTCTATAAGCTTAGAAATTATAATCAAGAAAATATTGAAAGCCCAATGGATTTGAGGTGGGACGATTGGGACGGGGTGGGGCGGAAGTTGAGGCTAGGGATGGCAACGGGTAGGATTTGGATAGGATCTATGGGGATCCAGATCCTTTTTCAAAGTCGGGATCCAGATCCGCTCCGGATCCTACGGATCCAAAATAAGCAGATCCATATCCAGATCATACGGATCTGGGGGATCCGCGGGTCCGAAACGGATCCTCCTCCTATTTTTTCTCTTTAAAGGCTTTTTTTCCAAATAATTCTACCATTATTATTTACAACAAAATCCCTAATCACAAAGTTCATTGATGAAATTTGATAACAATATAGATTCAAAACAAAAATATAGAATAAACACACTCATTTTATTCTAGTAAATGCTCATAAAGTCTCAAAAATTCAGCCCTTTAAACTAATCTATGCTATTATCTTATATACTTAAGAAATTCTATAGCAAGGACATGTGGCCTCTATTTATCAGGGTCATAAATTAGAAAAAAAAACTCCTATTGAACTTATGTGGGATGGTAAGCCAAAGGACACCATCAATTGGAGACCTTTTATCTTCTATAAGAGTCATGTTTTAATTATGTTTTAAATAACTATTAATAATTAAACTTATTGATTATCTATTTATAAAAGTAATGAAATTTCTAAAGTTTGACTATTGGTTTTCCCCTCTCAATTACTTGCAACAGTCTATATAAGAGCAATGGAAAACTATTTGCATCCTCTTTCAAAACTTCATCACCGTTTTTGAGGTATTCTTCTAATATGACATCAATTCACACTTTTTTGTTTGTTATGTTTATCATTAATTCGTTGTTCACATGTGTTCTCCTCCAATAAGTGGCACCATAAAGTAATGTAAAGTTTGAAGTAAGTGGATTCATCAGTAATTTCATATTTCTTTGTCTTTTATATGATTTTCATATCATCTTTGCGTTTCTATTTCATTCGCGTATTATTTTCATCACTCTGAAATTCAATTTCGTTTTATTTCACCTTGATTTGACTATTCTAACCAAATTATATTGATTTCTACTATGTGATTGCTCATTTCAAATGACGTTAGAAAGAAAATCGAATATTAAAGTAAGTCAATTATTATGAATTGACCGACATAAATGTTGTTTTATTTTATTCCTATGATATTCCTATGATATTTATTATTTTACTTGCAATTTATTCGAAAACCAAATCATTGTTTGCTCTCTATTCATTTGACCCATTTTTAACTTAATTTTGATCTCATTTTAACATCTATTTTCGTTTAAATGACTTACAAGTTCCTCTTCATTATTTGAAAACATTAAATGATTTGTTCAATTTTCTCAGAATTAACGATACTGGAACATAATTATAAAAAAAAAAAGGCATAGTGAGTAAAATTTTAAAATAACCATCCCATGCTTTGCATGGGGTTGTAAACTAGTTGTATGTAGCAAAACTTAGAAACTACACAAAACAACAATAGAATAACAAAAATAATATCAAATGTTGTTTTTTTGTCAAACCTTTTTATTTTTAATATATCGAAAAGGATCTGGATAGGGTCTGGATCCGAGATCCTGGACTCAGATCCAAATCCTTTTTTATACACAAGATCCATATCCTACCCTGATCCGCAGGGTCCAAAATTTAGAGATCCAGATCCTTAAAAGTGGTATCGGGTCCGACGGATCTGGATAGAGTTCAGGATCCATTGCCATCCCTAGTTGAGGCGATATGACATGAAACCCATACCTGCCCCACCACCAATGACATGTACAACATTCTATACCCATACCCGCTCCATCCCAACTAAACTCCTACCCATACCCATCTCGCTTGGGTGTGGTGCGGTGCGGTGCGATACCCGTTTGTATCCGCCCCATCCCCACTAAACTTGTACTCATACCCATCTCACTTTGGCCGGGGTGCGGTAAAATACCCACTTGTATCTGCACCACTAACATCCTTAGGTAGCCTAAAAAACCTTTTATTTTTATATTATTGACTACCAAATACGGAGTACCTTTTTTTTTTTTTATCTGAAATAAGCGATAAAGTCGCAGATAAGAATTGAACCCCCAAATTTTTATTTTTAGATCATTGAGTACCAAATACTTAAGCAGGAAGTATGAAAGAGCGTTGATTCAATTTCATCATTTCAACCGCGCTTTCTTTCCTTCTTTACACCTTCACTAAAAACAGTGAGATGAATGCTTGAAAGTCACAAGTTAAGAGTTTTTCTTTTTTGGTCTGAAATGAGCGCACAAAGTCGCAGATAAGAATCAAACCCCCAACCTTATGATTGGGGTAAGATCGCTCCAACCACTGTTGAATATAAACAAAAACAAGAAAGAATGAAGCTTTCTTGTTACATTTATCTCCTTTACTTAACACTTTTGTTTACAGTCTTCTCTAGTTCAACTCTTGACTCCTCTACTACTAAAAGTATGCTCTTTCTCTCCATCTTTTTATTATGTTCATTTTAATTATAAATTACCATGCTTTACTGATATGGGTAGTTTTTTTGTTTTGGAGATTAGTATAGGTTGTAGCTTTAGGGTTGTGTTGGGTGCCCTTTTGGTAATTGGGTGCTTATTTTTGCTTTTTTGTGAACAATATGGTGTGGACTATGATGGGGTTTTGCCAATTTCTGAGTTATGTGATTGGTTTTTGTAGAAATGAATATGTTTTGTGATTTTAGTTTTTGGTTGTGGAAAGTTGTAATGTTTGTGCTTTGTGATTGAATAAAGAGGGTTATAAATTAATCGGAAAGTCTTGGGAGAGACCATCATTTTTATTAATATAGTAGACGGACCCGTGCTAGTCCAATAATGGGATATATGTGTATGATTTGACTTGCGCTTGCTGGAAGCTTGAGTTGATTTAGTTGCGAGGATAAAAGTAGACGGTCTTTTATGAGAAGTTGTGCCGATTATAAGGCTAGTTTTCTTTATTTTGGTGGATAATTTTTTTGGGTGGAGGAATTCAACCGTTTTTTGCTGCATGTTTACCCAGCTGTACTCAATGATTTTTGCAATAATATGGAGTCGATGATAATCTTAGTATTCAACATTGATTGGAGTTGATGCAATATTTGCAATGAACTTTTAGGCTGTGTTCGGGAATTGAAATTCATGCTTGGCATGCTTCTACACTATGGCTTGTCATATGCTAAATGGTGTTGCTGTTCTTGATCTATTTGGTACTTGTTGAGTAATCTTAACTTTTCAGGCTTTACTTTGACACAAATTCTTAGAAAGTATTATCATAAAAGTAGACGAGCTCCCTGAAAGTTAAGTCAACCCGAGCTTCCTGCAAGACCAAGCTTTCTCTAAGCCCAAGTTAAATATTTGTTGGGCCAGCATGACTGACGACTTTATGATTATTAACAGGGGTGTTACATTGAAATTATTGGAAGAATGGTTGAATTTTTGACGTGATCAGTTCTTTAAGTTATAGTATAAGATTCTACTAGAAGAGCTTTTTATTATCACATTATGGTTTGTGTGCTCATTGGTGCTTATATAGCTCTGGTGTTACTTGACTATACTTGTATAATTGTGGAAGTTTGTCTAAACCCTCTGATTGTATTGCAGGTATCGATTTGGAGAATCCACACCTCACTATCAAACCTGTGCCCTTAAGGGGCTACTCTCCCAAAGACCACAAAGATGCCTTATCATGTGAGCGTGTTCATCTGGTTCCTCGCTCAAGACTTAAACTTGAGAGCTATGCGAGCTCATTTCGTCTAACTGTGGCACCATCTGTTGTCATTCCTGAGAAGTTACATAATAGAATCCAGATTTGCCTTCACAAGTAAGTTGATCATCGTATGATTTATGTATTCAGTTTCCATTATAGTTACTCTCCTTAAGTTTTATAATACAACAGTGGAGACTGATGTTTGATACTGTAACAATTGGCAGCAATGCTTCAATGGGAATGTGTCACTGTGAAAAGGATGCATGGAAATCTGTCCAGAACGGGATATGGGGCTCTATGGTTTCTCCTTATGAGGAAAAATTCATTGATGTGAAGTTTGTCGGTGATGTCTCAGGCTCGGTCACAGTGTCAGTGGAAGAAGGTTTGTAATTCCATTTCCTTCTGTAGTAGATGCCCACTGTTTCTTCAGTACTTGGTCTTGTTCTCTTCTAGTTCCTTGTTGTTAACTCAAATTTTGGATATGGTTGCAGAATTTCAACGTTGGCGTCTATTCTGCCTCGCATTGGGGGTTGTTCTTTTACTTGTTGCACCAATTGTTAGCAGTTGGGTGCCCTTTTATTATAGCAGTTCAATGGCCATTGGGATTCTACTTGTTATCATAATACTTCTCTTTCAGGTACGGAGATTTTTAAGATTAGTTTATTAAGCTCATTGTTATGCTTCTGCTTCATTTAATTCTTTATTGACCTGAAAAGCCAACAATGTGCTGTAGCCATAGGTGTTGCGGTAGCTTATGTTTTTAACCATGTTTTGTGATTTTCAACAAAGCTATTTGCTTCTGGGTTATAACTAACACTTGCACATCTAAATGTTTGTCATTTTGGTTTTAGATAGAACACTTGCACACCTAAATTTATGCCAGAATTAATATCATATCACTTCAGTTTTGATTGATAGTGTCATATGTCTCTGCTTTTATGACTTATGAGCATGGAAATGTATTTAACTGCTTTTTGATGGAAGGCTATCGTTCTATGTGAATTCCTTATTATAGTTACTCCTGTTTCTGAGCGAAGTAGTTTACATCAAGACACAAATGCTTATATATGTTATTATATAATTTAAGTGAAAGTCTACTCATCCTTAGCAAACTAATAAGTGTCAGAGAAAAAGTGACCATTTCGTTTGACAAGAAATTTTGTCTTATAAAATTAAGAGGACAAGGAGTCCTCTTTTTCAAGGATATAAGTATGCCCACTTCCTGTGAAGATGGCTGATTGGGTATCCTTAAAAGTACCCGCTGCCTTAGCCCAAAGGCAGGCCAAACACACTTCCTGTCCCTAAACAAAATCAAAAGAATGAATGTAAAAAAAAAAAATACTAGAATTTCGCTCGATCCACTCTTTCCTCCTAACTAACATATCCTTTATCTGGACGTAACCTATCATCCAACTTCAGTGAAATATATGTTTGATTGACATTATTTTAGTTACAAATGCCGCTCATTGGACTGCTTTCTGTACATAAGCAAAATCTAAATGCACCAGTGAATGGCCATAATCGCTTAACTGAAAGCAACTTGCCTTTTTTACATCCCAACTCAAGCCTTCCAGTTGCATTGTAAAAATTCCGCTATAGTACCAGCTTGTCCCGAATTGCAGTCAGTTTTAACCACTAGGAGTGAGCAAACTTACGAAGGAGAAAAAGATTTGAACCGAACCCGGTACTCTTCTAACACATCAAACAACAATTCGGTCACAGAGCATATCCTGGTCAGCAATGCTGAAGAACATCAGAAGTGTTAATGTTTCCCAACACCATAGTCCAGCGTAAAGTCCGTGCCTTAAAAGGAGCCTTAGCTATCTAAAATGTTTGACAAAATTTGTGAACAGTATTTCGAAATTTTGACTGGCTTATGGTGTCTTTTAGTAATGCATTTTTTAGTTATTCATGTTTTGTTTGACATGTAATGTTTGAAATGCAGGGAATGAAACTATTACCAACTGGCCGCAAAAGTTTTTTTTATCTGACCATTTACGGATCACTTGTAAGCATCTGGTTTTAGTCCTCTATTTTTCGCTTGGATCCCTAATTATTGACTCAGAACTTAACTTTTTCTCTTTCTCTTTCGAATCAGGTGGGAGCAGGATCATTTCTTTTGCATCAGTTTTCTATGCTTGTAAATTCAATTCTTGTGAACTTTGGTTTGAGTGAAGAGATGCACAATCCAGTAAGTTTCCTTTGTCTTGCTTTGCTTGTTTTTTTGGGTAAAGTATCTTGCTTCTGCCCCCCGGTCTTCCAATTTATCTAAGATTGTCAAGTTTGTGATGACACTTCATGCATCAATGACATCATCAATCAGTTTGACCAGTTGTTGTATGTCCCCTTCAAGTAAAAAGATAAAATAATAGTCATTTTGGTGTCTCTCATATGTGCTGTGCACTCATAGGGACGCTGTTTTTGGAAGAAAATCTCATTTTAGCTCCTACTGTTTTTTTTTTTTTTCTAAATGTTCCTCTTCCTAGGAAAATAGATATTAATTTATCATTTTTTGTCAATATACTAACTGCTCGATAACAGCTAAAAAGGGTAAAAGGATCATTTAGAAATCTTTTCTCAGTTTTCAGTTCAAAAAAAATTCTCAAATAGAGATCAGTAATGAAGCATCATAGTTGTCGAGCGATGTAGAAACCATACTAGTTAATCACATCAGAGTACAAAATTCATGCTTGAGTGAAAATAGAGTTGATAGTTGGCGCATGTAATGGTATGTTGGCGCATGAGTGTGCGATAAGTAGTTTACTTTTGGGTATCTGAAATGTGTCAACAATTTTTATGGTGGACTTCCGCATTTCTCTTGAACTGATTGATTAAGATCATATAAACTTTGTTTTCGTGTTGCAGGTTTCTGTGTTTCTACTGCTTGGTATTGCCCTTGCAGGAGCTGCCTTAGGGTACTGGATTGTGCGAAGATTTGTTATATCAGATGATGGAACTGTTGATGTGGGAATCGCTCAGTTTGTGAAATGGGCAATGCGGATAGTTGCTAGTACATTTGTTCTTCAGGTAGTCGGTACATTCATCATAAGAATTTCAATGCTGGATTGAACCGAGGAAAACGTAGTATTGTTATATTAATGAATGTTTGCATGACGTGGATATTGTAATATGTATGACATATTTGGCAAGGGATGGTAACCTCTGGCTAGGAGAAAGATTGCCTTGTCAGTTCACCTTAATTATTCCTGGCCTGTTAAAATACTATCATTTAACTTCTTGAAAATCGAAGTGGGGCTTATCATCCCTCTGGATGAAGCCGCAGCATGTAAATAGGTTCTAAAATATGAATATTCCATGTGACTTTGCGGAGGTTATTTAGTTCATCTTACAACTTCAATTGATAGTATGTTAGAGTATTCTGCAAGTATTAAGCATGTTTTTTAAACATTAAGTCTTTTTAATCCTATTATTCATTTTTTTGACATGCGTATCATACATTCTTTTGCAGAGTTCTGCCGATATTCTTTTTGCGTGGGCTACAGTGGTATCATGTTGGGTGGTGTGCTCGTCAATCACTCGTTTGAAGTGGCGAGATCCTGGGTATGTTACTTCGCCTTTTTAAAGTCCTTTGACTACTTATCACTCAAAACGACAATTGGCGTGTTTACTACAGAATTACCTGTGGGATGAAGGATGATGGTCTGGTTAGGTTAGAACCAGGTTGCTTACTAAAGAACCTGCTTGTACTTAGAAGAGGCAAGACAGATTAGGAGATGATCAAGAACATGTAGTTAACGGCTCGTCCTTATGCTTCTCTTAAATAACTGTCACTGAGAACCCTTCATTAATCATGCTGTTCTAGACTTCCAGAGATTATATGTGTGAACAGGTGAATTTTTTAGTTTGAGCAGTTGTTTCATTGGGCTTAGAAAGACTAGGAGGAGAATAATAGAACAACACATCAAAGTTGTGCTTCAGATTTCGATCTGTATACCTATACAGAGAGCAAAATTATAGTGTCAGATTCTTGGATATTGGGTGCAGAAAGAGCTTTGCAGGACGAGATGCCTATAATGGGGTGCATAAATCAATTGAGGTGTCATCTTGTGTCTATTATTAGACTCCTTTAGTTCCAGTCAACTAAAGATCTACAGTAACCTCCGTGTCTCCTGTCAAATATCTCGTTTACTATTTCACCTGGAGCAGCAAAGTTATCTTTCATTGTTTTTGATGGGGAAGTGGGAAAATGAATTCTGTCTTGAACTTGCCCCTGAAGCTATCAAGACCATATAGTTGGAGTTGCCAGTATAATATCTTGTGTAATGTACTCCGTCGTGTTGGACTACCTGGGGGAGTTGGTATTGCAGTTGTCATTGAGAAGGATGGTTTGCTTCTTATATTTTATGAAAAGCATGAAGCCTCTGTCATTGTGTATACTTTTACTGTTATATAACTTGAAAATAAATACAGGGGTTGGAGTCCTCGCTGGAGAAAGGGTGGAAAGATGGTTCCAAGGCACAAACGTGCTGAATTTCTTAGGAGGTCTCCAAAGACTAGTCCTCAAGGGAAGGTATTGAAGTCTCCTAAGAGCGCACCACCTAGTTGGTGGGGCTCTCCCGTCAAAGGTAAAGAATTTTTTCGACTTCGTCTTTGCTTATGGTTTCATTGAGTTTGATAAATAAAGGAGTTACAGGAACAATGCAAGTGGCTCCTTAGTTTCCCGTTTCCTGTCTCTTATGGCTCGCTGGGCTTGTGGCTCTTGCAGGTTTGACATCACCTTCTACTAACCGGAGAGTGAATGTTCAGAAGGAATACTTTTCAACCTTCCATGGGATGCCTAAAGGGAAGATGTCGAAAAGGGAGTGGGAGGAACTCACAGAGGAAACAACTCGAAAAGCTATGGTAGAATTGACCTCCAGTCCAGAATTTACTGATTGGGTAATTGATCATGCAGATCGGATACAAATTCGTGATGATGATAGCTCAGATGAGTCAGTTGGTAGTGGTCCAGATTCCGCAGATGAGACTGTTGTTGACAATGTTCCCCGGTTGGGATTGTTGAAGCGGTAGTTGTCGTTGTAGTGACTTTAGGTTTGTACAGACTAGGAACTTAAGGATAGATTTCTCGGAAAAAGAAGGGGGTGGTAACTGGTGTTCTGTTAGACCGCAGAATTTAACGAGTAGAAGCAGCGTTTGTGACTCAGGTTTTGTGGTGTCGTGCTGTGTTGTTATCTTGCGGAAGTTCTTTAAAATTTTTGGGTCTCTGTATTTCTCAAACTGTCCCCTCGCTCTGGTGTAAAAGTTGTACGAAGTACAAGATAAACATAGCAGATATGCCCATTAAGGGTATTCTCATTTTAATGTTTCTCACGTCTCACACTTGAGTGTTCATGCCCCTTCTGCATTCTCTTGCTTATACTAGTACAGTTTAATTTATACTGTCTCATTTTATTTCTTTGTTTTCTCCCTCCTAATTCAATTCCATTTTTGCTACGTCACTGTAAGGTGCATCTTTGGATTCTTTGGTATGCTAAACAAAAATGTCAGGAAAATGAACAAAGAATCAAAGCAAAACGTTTCTGAACATTGTTCAATCCGAGAACCATATAACTTGTTGTATGTACAACAGAAGGGTAGTGTTGCCAATTATAAATACTAATCAATTAGACTTTTTAAAATCTTCTCCAAATCTTCTAAAAGATATTTCTCCCTAATTATTCACTCACAACAACAACTTTCTCTCTCTTCCTTAATTAAAAACTGAACGTATCATGTTTACAAAGGCAGCCAAAAATAATAATTAAAAAAAATTCTCAATTGCATGCAGCAAAATCCTCCGACCATTATCACCGCACGCTGATCACTCACACCGACTCCGACCACCGTTACAAAATAGCCTAAAAATAGACACATGTATTAGGCTAGTATCTTATACGAATTAGGCTAACTAGTTTTTAATCCCATGCAAAGCATGGGTTTATCTATTCTGAGAAAGAGATATCTTTTATTGTCATAGTCTCAATTTTATTGATCTGTCTTAAAACAACAAAAACTAAAGTAAAATAAATTACTTGAACCATAAGTACAAATAAGGTAGATAAAGAACAAAGCAAAAATGTCACATATAGAACATGCTTATACACTAAATGTGCACAAAACTCAAAAGATTGAATACTTTCGACATGCAAATTAATAATAGTTTTAGCATTT
>CAAKMY010012803.1:0-13741 GCA_901111285.1 Corrigiola litoralis
CCCAAATTCGGTACCACCCGGTGACGCCTTATAATCATCTTATACGTACGAAAATGAGCACATAGGAAAAAGAGGACACATGTATGTAATGAAGAACTATAAGACTGAATTACCTAGCTAGGATGTTTGTGCCCATAAGAAATCGACTAAATTACCAATAAGTGCTATATTGGATTCGAATCAGATTTCGGATCAATATTTATTGTTTTTTTATCCAATTCACATGAATCAATAGAAAAGGCAAATCCTTAAAATCTTCTTATCAACTTTCATATAGATTATTTGTAGTAATATATTTTATTATATCAACCGTTTTCGTATCGTGACCATGTTTGTACACGTGCAACCTAGCTCTCGAGTACACTCTTATGTACCTTTGATAGTTTTTGTTTTATTTATGTATCATAGGGTGAGAATGTTTTATATGTACGATTTAGAGGAGTGCACAATTTCACTATAATGTACGCTGAAAATATGAAAGGTACATTAGAAATATCAGAAGTTAAATTTGTGAGTACGTACTGGGAAGTGTACCTAATAATTTGCCGTATGAACTATAAAGTTAGGACGTAGTTTGTAGGATTAGTTGTGAATGTCATTTTGGAGGGAGAACAAATCGGCGTCGAATTAGAAGTATGTGGGACAAAGTTTTGGTTTTTTGATGTTTCGTCGTTCAACTACATAAATACGACTTAAGGTACAAAAAAAATATGACATGAAGGTGTATGTGGGAGTAGATACTTTAAACTTTTGAGGTTTATATGGATCATATCATCTAGGAACGTGGAACACAATGATTTTTGTACTTATTTAGGAGCATTTGGTGCTTTAATTGTTTTTTGATATAGCATTGAGTTTTCTTTTGACATTGTGTTTTTGGTGGTGACAGAACTTTGCGATGGTGAGCTGATTTATGGTGAAAATTTTAGTCTTTTCGCTGCCATGTCTGCCTTAGAGGTATTCTTAATGCATAGTTGCTTCATGTTAGTCCTTTTATTGGGGTGGAAGGTATTTGTGGTTCTTTTTTTTTTGGCATAATAGTGGCGTTGTTTGAACTTGGATACCTTTGATACATGGGTGCTGATTCTTGCTGCGTAGGTTACTTATTGGTTGGTTGGTATAGAGTCATTGCAGAGTTGGACATTGTTGTGTTCTTTTACTTCTCACTTGTTCAGTGAATTTCTTGAAGATACAGTTTCTCTGCTTATGTCTTTTTTTTTTGTCAGATAATGGACCCAAAGATGGATTCAGGCATGGAAAACGGTAAATATCATTCTGTTGATGAGGCAATAGACAGCGGCGCAGCTCCAATTCCTCTAAGTCCGGATAAAACTATGGATGTTTTATGCACTATAGATGTCATGGATCACCTCTTTGCATGCGAGGTACTATTGATGTTGCATGAGTCATTTATTTGCTTATATGTGTATGCTACCTTTTCTCATACCCATCCTTGTCAAATGGCAGGCAACATGGCACAAGGGTCATTCTTTGGCACAAACTGTCTATTCTTGTATCTACCTTTTGCGGCTTGATCGAACATCATCACATGCGCTGCTACATTCTTATTGTAGAGTAGTTCGTGCAACATGCAATGCGGTCATATCAGTTGTTACAGAGGCACGCACACATGAAGTAAAGTACTTGACCATCTCTTTCAGCTTTTTATTTGGATGGCTTTTGTTATTTTCTGTTGTTGCCTTGGTCTCTAGGATTTGATTGCAAATAGATCGCATGACATTTTTATGTAACATAAATTGTAGTTCTCATTGGATAAACCTTTGCTTGGGTGATGGTCTCCTGCCTTTATGCTTCTTGACAAAGGCTAATGAATAGTATTTTAGAGAGTGCTGTTGCCCCTCGTGTCTCTGCATGGGTCTTTAAAGATAATGGAGGCTGCAAGTTTGTTAAGTTTTGTTGACTTATTTGTAAAGGACGCATGATTGGGAAAGTGATTGGCCCTACTTAACTAGTCAGGTTATGTGCTTCAATTGCAGTTTCTCCTGTGGAGTCATGGTAAGTCATAACATGGAAGACAACAAATCTTTTTTCTTTTTTAAAATTAAGAGAAGGAGAGTTTCAGAGAGAGGGAGAGAGAGGGGGGGGGGTATTAAAGATATTTTGGGTGGTGGTGGAAGCCAAATTTGATATGTAGAACAGGAAGCAAATCTGATTATGTGTAATTGTGTTGTGCGAGTGCGTGACTATTGATTGGAAAATGCCATATTATAACTAGCTTATGTTTTTTTTTATTTTTAAATATGAAATCGTCTGATAGGAAGAAGATCTATTCATAATGGCTTATGGTCTTCCTTTGGGTGGAGACAAAGATGAAAGAAGCTTATCTACTTTGAATGCAGTAGAGGAGACACTCTGTCGACAGCTGCGTGCATGTAAAGCTCCGGCGACCAAAAAGATGGTAGTGGAAGGTAGCTACTGGACTTTGTGAATTGCTTCCCGTTGTCAAATATTTTCTGGTTATGTTGTCTTTCAACTACTTTTTTCTTGTTTTGGTTCATTAGTTTCTCTGGAATAAAACACGTGTCAGAAGTACTTCTTTTTGAGCAATTTCCTGGAAAATATGAACAATAGCTTTCTCAAGGTGGTTGATTATGGTGCAAGTTAGACCCTGTCTGATTTTCTTTACATATGTTTCGGTGTAATAGTACGGGGGAGCTGACAAAACCTGTTCAACTAAACAACTCAGATTAAAGTGATGCATTCTGCATTTCTGTATACGCTGTATCATGGCATGTTTTTAAATATGTTTTGATTAGTTGATCATTTCTGTGAATTTGGTATTGCAGATGAAGAACCACTACAAACTAATCCACATCTGGAGGAAGGCTTCTGCCGAGCTTTGTTGTGCCGTTTACGATTTCGTAAGGTCTTAACCTGTATACTCTTATTAGTCTTATCTCTCTTACCTAAGGGACATACTTCAGGATGTGCTCACCTCAATGCTTTTAATGTTATCATGCTTTGAGTTACACATAATGAGAATTGAAGTGTGTACTTTTGTCTTCATGCTTAAATAGAAGTTTAACTCGAAGTTTGTCTTTGATGCAAAATTGATATTAGCATTTCAATTATGCTGCACATCATTAAATTCAGTAGAAAGATATTTAATAATGAGTTACATCGTTAAAGATATGTTGCCATATTTAACACTGCGTGGCACATTAAGAAGCTTGGTAACTACTTTATCTCGCTAGTCTGATTTCTAGGTCTTGTATATAGGGTCATAATGAATAGATAATTCACCTTTCCTTCCTGATTAGATTGTAGTTGCTCTTTTGTCTGTCTTTTCCCCTAGTTAGATCAGAATTACTCTTTTGTTTGTCTTATCATCTGTATCTTCTGTCACCTAATTTATGGTCTATACAAATTTTCCTACTCCTCTGCTCTATTTTCATTGTAGGTAATCTTGCTGTCATCTAAAGTGACTCAAATGAAAATCTTTTCCCTCATCTTTGTAGAATGGTTTGAGCCTCTTAATAGTGTGACTAGTTAGCTTATTGTGCCGGCTGTTGCAAGCACACAAGCTTGTTGTAGAAAACTTGATCAATTTAGATGGCTGTATCAATTATTTCCGTAAGAACTCTATAACTGTAGCTTGAATGTACTTTTCCTCTGTTGCAGCATTTTTGTCACCTACTTACGTGTATGAGGAGAACCCAAGGACGAGGCTTTGAGTTGGCGAGAAAACATATATCGTCTTGCTTGTTAGAGCTGGAACACATGCAAAGATCATCTAATTTTCTGAGGTCTGTTAGATGCTTGATGTGCAAAGATGCAGTTCCAGTGGAAACAACTGCTTCTGGTTGTCAACCGCTTGGTTTTGACACCAATTTAAATCTTCGAACGTCAGCTCCTGCTCCACCTCGTGCAATGAAAACCTTAAACTGGGAAATGGTCAGCATTCAAAAAAGCGTTTCTATTTTTTGGCTCCTTTTGTTTTCTTTTTGGTCTGAAATATTTCTCTTTTTTCTTTCAGGCTTTTGAATATTTTAAGAAGCTTCTTCATGATTTGGACACCATTTGTTCTTTCTCATTGGATCCGTTGTTAGAAAATGTCTTGCATTTCATTGTTGAATTTCAAAAGAGGCAACCAGATCTGATTCCCAGAGCATATCTTCAGGTGAGTTCTGTAATGTGTTTCTGCAGTTTCCACTTCACCGATTTCTTAATACTTGATAAAAGCTTCCACTGTTCCTAATACATTGAATTTTCTAAGCGCATACATCCAATTATGTATCGTCATTTTTGGTAACATTAATTTCTAATCTTTTGATTTCTTCATTTAACCAACATTTGCTGTTTAAAAAGTAGCTTATCCAATAGAATCTAGGTACAATTTGTCCTTGAGTTTGACTTAATTCTTCCTTGTTGTATAAGGTGACTGATGTACTTGTGCATTTTAACCTGCCTGTTTATCCTCTGATTCTAGAATTGTGTGTACATAAGTCTTATTATCTTGATAAGTGATCCAAGATATCAGAACTCTCATATGTTGCTGTTTCTTGCATTTTGTTTAGGGTGTTTTATACTGTTTCTTTATACAATTTTGAGCTTATCAATGAGCCCGAGCTTTGCACAGCTCTGCTTGCTTAATAAATAGAAATGTTCAAATTTTTAAAAAGCTAGGCTTAGGTTGATCTTTTCTATATATAAAAAGATGAACATAAGTAACTCTATAAAGGAATGATCACCCTCATGCTAATTCTCCTTCTACTTTTTATTATTATTTGTTTTCATGTCAGAAATTCGACGCGAGGTGAAAGCTGGTGCTTGTAATTGGGACTTAGAATAGGAAAGTTTACTTCTTTTTTTTTTTTTGCAAGAAAGAATAGGAAAGTTTATTAAGTACATGCCGTAAATTTAAAAGCGAAACCCAAAGTGAAGATGTTCTTTTTCGTGTGTGAAGAATGGCAACCTGTGTCTCACCTAGCTTGGCAATTTTAAGTGGTCTCTTTGTTAGTTTTCTAGTGGAGCTGAGGTTTCTTTTCCGCGATTCTCTCCTTTACATTTGCAGCATGACTGGTGGTTTTCTGTGCATATGGTCTTTGTTTGATGCCTGGTTCTATTGTTGTATCTTGTTTTTCTTGCTACTCTAAAGTCAGCATATCCAGGCTCCAACAGCTCCTTGCGTTGGCATCTGTGGTAATAGGAAAATTTGTCATTATGCGCAAATACGAATTTTTCCTCTGTTCCATTTTATGGAACTTGCATGTTTTTTGCTCCTATATGATTCCAAAATAAATGGAATTTTTTTCCTGAATTTGTTTTGTAACTATATGGGCAATTCCAGAAGCACTCGACATAAATGTATTTGCATTAATGGGATATCTCTTGGAGAGAAGGGTTAATGCCAGATACAGTATTTGATAAAACAATTTTGGTCGTTTGCAGGTTCTTTTGATACAAGATGGGAAACTATATGGCCGGGATCCTATGTTCCATGTCATCTGTAGGGCTTCAGGTCTGCCAGAATCTGTGAAGGATCATGATATTCAAAAGAGAGAAGCTATTGTACAGTTAGGACAAGTAAGTATCAGATCCACCTGTATTTTCTTATATTTATGATATGGATCTAACATCTTCTTTCCAATATTTTTTGCTCTCTCTCTCTCTGAAACTCCATGTGTTGTTACTTATTGCTCTTATAAGCTTTAGGTTAACGTTAGCTTGGCCATCATGATTATTAGTTATCTGTACAGCAGATATTCGAAGCTTTAGTAATTTGGTGGTATATCTGTTATGATTTATCTCCTTCCGCCCTCTCCTTTGAGAGCTGTAAAGCTATTATTCAATTTGCCCTTGGTAACTCTAGCTGTTTGGTTAATTGGTGCAGTTTTTAATCAATTCGCTTAAAATTCTCTGCACCAATGCTGCATGGCAAAGGCGTAAGCTGGGGAAAGTTTTGCAAGATTGGCGAGTTATTTATGTACAGGTGTGTTATTTTGATTTCCCAAGTTGTAACTTATTAGTACTATGTTTACTGTCAACAAATATGAAGAGCTAAAAGCTTTTAATTTATGGCTTCTGTTCTCATAGTAGCAAGTAGTATCAGTTTCTCATAATTTGCAGTATGCTTGCATACGCGAAAAAAATTCGGGAACGGGCCATTAGATGTGTAAACTTCATTAAGGTGGTTAGCGAAACAAATTGGGAATTTTGAGTTCAGAATTCGATTTGTGACTTATAACGCAATTCGATGGAGAGTCCAGCAATTTCAGTAACACTTGCTAGTATATGACTATATATTGGTATGCAGCATCCTTGTTTGTTGTACCTTCTATGTTGAGTCATTCATATTGGTTGGAATTGGTGACACAAGGTTATCTTCCTTACGTTTCTTCTATTAGGATAGTATTTGTACACTCCTGCACCACAAGAAAAAGGGTTAAAATGTCTACTTGTTGAGTTTACTTAGTAGCTTGGTCCTACTTGCCTTGTTTCTTTTTGTTGGTTTACTGAGTTTCTTTCCAATTGCTTGACGTAACTGTTGTAATTGGTGTTCCTTTAATTTTATGCTCCGTATAAGCTTACTTGAATTATTAATTATTTGCTACTAAATTTGTGCTCAGCAAAAGCTTTGACCTGATTCTGAACCTCGTCTTTATTGTTTCTTTTTCTGTGGAGTTCATTTTTTTTCTTGATTTATATGACCCCTGAACTGCTACTAGAGCATTACTCTTTTGTGGAAGTGCTAACTTTTGTTTATTTATCTTATCTGATCTTTGACAGCTAGAACTTGCTTTCAAGGAAGAGTTTGGGGAATTTTCTAGTATGTCTGATGAGGTATATTAAACCAACTTTTGTTTTAGATTGGTTTGAGAATTATTTCTCAGTTTATTGAAAGAGGAGGGGATGGTCAAACTTTGTTCCTTTAGATAAAGCCTAAAGGGTAATGTTTGTAATCTGGAGAGATTCTGGCTGAGATATGGAGAGGAAAAATTCTTGAGGAGGGAAGTTATGTTGGGTTCTCCTGACCTTTAAACCAAAAGCATAATGCTCCAGATAGAAAGAAACTTCCTGCTGCTTTTGGTAGCTGATTAATTTATTATATGGGATTGATATCCTTTTAGTTGGTTTGCAGAATGTATGCATGAAACTGGCCAGACACTTCCTTCTTTGGGTGGAGGAGCAAACATATTGGATTGCTTTGCGGTTTCTTTCGTTGGGCTTTGAGTTAGATCTCTATGCATCCAACGAGTATTGCATGGTATACTGGTACCTTTATGTCATCCTGGTTAAGCTTGCAGAGAAAACACATGTGAAACAGCTAGCAGGAACAGATTCAGGTGATTTAGCTATGTTCTTTTGCTATAATATATAGAGTATTGATTGCTCAGAATCAAGCTAGAGAATGTTATGATGTCTTCCAGCTAAAATGCATGTTGACTGAAGAGCTCGATAATTGGAGAAAAATGTTCATTTATGGTAGTCATGTTCGAGTCTCTGCTTGTTTCAGTGTTCACTGTATAGGGCTTCACTTAATTCATCTCTACAGAGGGTGTAGATAATTTGTCAACCTGTTCCAAGATTTTAATGCTTGTTAATTCTTGTCTGACAGTGTAAAACTGTTTCATTGCCCAATGTTGTGGCAGCAGTTACCCAGTATTCACCATATCTTGAGCATGATTTATGCTGAAATTGGTGGAATGCCTTTTAGCACTTGAAACTTTGAAAGTAGTCTTCTGGCACTCTCACTCTCATTTCATAACAGAAATAAAAGTGTGTTAGTGGGAGTGCTAGAAGACCAGTTTGGATTGGCAATAGACATTTCCTATATAAATTACCTTGAGAAGATTAACAATCTCCCTTAATAGCATCCATTATTGTATGTGTTTTTGGTCCTTGCATTTGACTTCTCTATCCTCATGTCAGGTAAAAGAAAAGGGAAGAAGAAAAGAGACTCGTTGATGGATACAACCAAGGATTACCGGATTCCACCTGCTGTTATGTTGCTTCAGTGTTACATATGTCTTGCTGAAGGACTTGCAATGGTAAATACTAAATATCCTTGTGTCCTTTGAAATGCAAACTGTTTTTCATACCATGTAAATGCGTCTACCCCCCCGCCCCCCCCTCTTCCTGGTTTATGTGGTAGATTTACCTATTCTTAAATATCTGAGGAACCAAACTCATGCTATTTTGTGAGTAACCAGTTCAACTGAAGTTGCCATGGGCTATGCTAAAATCCGGGCCCAGACATTGCTATTGAGACTTTGGCACTGGTTTTTACCCATGAATGTTTGGCCTCTGCATACACATGTTTTCTTCTTGGAGCAAAAATTTACTATCACACCGAAATTATACTAAGTAGAGTGGAATTTTGCAGATGCTTGCCGCTCTCAGAAATGAACTAAACATTTTCCAGCATCTGGGGCCTTTTAATACTGAATATGAGGTAAAGGCTATTTGTTTTTCTGGATGTCCAGCTATAATATTTACTTGTTGTCTATAGCTCATACCTTAGGTTTTGTACATGATGCGCATGCTCCTATTTGATGCCGGATCGGAATTTGATGAAAATTGGTAAGAGGTATCCTGAAGAGTCATGATAACCTATGGCACCTCAAATAAAGCAATCAATAGCCCATGTCATGGGTTTTGTCCATGGTATGCACATGCCTAGTAACAGTGACACATGTAGTAAATCTATCAATATGATAGAATAGAGTTCCCAATGCTCCAATCATACTCCTATATAAAAAATTTGGGAGCCCTGAAGGTTGGTTTTGTTGACTATGGTCACCACGAAATTCAAATTCGGGCGTGTGCTCGAAATTTGATGAAAATTAATAGAGGTATCCTAAAGAGTCATAACGGTAATACTGATCTTAAACAAATCAATCAATTGGCCATACCATTTGGAGTAGTTCATACGTTTGTATTTGATATGACGAAAATAAAGTTCTTATAAGCTTTAATCATACTCCTAAGGGCACTAGAAATAGGTAATGGTCACTTTTTTGAAAATAAAGAATTGATACAAGAAGACTGTTTTAGTGGGTTATAAAGTCACTCCGCAACTCTATTTTGGGACGCGGCTCGGAATTTGATTGAAATGGCATATTACATCCTTGAGAGTCATAATGGCCTAGACACCTCAAGTGAAGCAATCAATATCCGTACTATGAATTTTTTATCATGGTACGCATGCTGATATTTTTTCGTGAGACATGTTGTAAGCTTATCTCCATTCATATTCCTAGGGACACCAAGGGCATATGAAGGTTATTTTTGGAAAAATAATATATTGACACCCGTAAGGCTTATTTAGTGAACTATAAGTCACGTTGAAACCCCATTTCAAGTCAAAACTCGGAATTTGATGATAATTGGTAGGAGGCATATATATAGTCATACACAAATTATTACAAAAGTCCGTCTCCTTTTATTATAAAAGTAGACCAACTCCTTCCAAGCTAAATTTTCTAAAGCTCCCCAAAAGCCCAAATTAAATTATACATCTGTTTGTCTTTATTGAGCCGGCATGGCTTGGTCTACTTTTATCTTAAAAGTAGACCGTCTCTCCCAAGACTAGTTGATAGTCATAATAGCCTCAGGAACAAAGTCCTCATAGGCTCGAGTCATACTCCTACTGCCATTAGTTTTATGTATTGGTCAGTTTGGCACATTTTTGGAAAAATAAAAATCGACCCACTGAAGGCCCTTTTAATTGTCAAGTGCTGACTTGCACACACATGGTTAACCTACCCTTTTGCTTGTAGATTACTTTTGGTTGTGCCTTCTTTGGAAGCTTTTTGCTCATTGTCTCCCCATTTCCATTTATGTTATATTTGCTTTGGCATTAGCTATAGGAAACCTTTTCATGCTCTGCTACCTCCGTTTTCAAGTGTAATTTATTTGAGAGATGGTTGATTATGATTCATTGCTTAGAAATTTCTGTTTTTCAATCCTGTAGAGATTCTTTCAACACTTCGAGCATTTACAGAAAGCTTGTCTGCCAGATCACATCTCCTACCAATCATTTAAGGAGTGTACTGCTGAAGCTCGGCTTTCAGTAAGTATTCTGTCAGTTCCTTGGTTACTGTTGCCCAGAAATAACTTCAGACTGTGCCTTTTCAGTAAACTCATTGAGATACATTTATAACTTGTCTTTTTTTGTAGACGCTCGTTATGTATAATCATTTTAAGGATGCTCAGAGGATTGTGAAGGAACTAAAGAAGAGCTTTGCCAATGACACTGACAAAATGGCAGAACTTCGGCGGATTGAGCAGGTTGCAGAGCGCAACAGTATTGCTGTAAACGTTATTAACCGTGTTGGTGCTCTTGACGCAACTCTTAAGGTCTCATTGGAGTTCACTTATCATCCTAATTTTGCTGTAGCTGTAGTAAAAAGAAGCTAAGCTACATGTGAGCTCCAAAAAACTTTTTTTTTTTTTTCTGTTTTTCTGTAACATTAATTTCTTTGTTTATTCTATTGCAATCAGTTATCATTATTTTTTTTGGTCAATCTTATGTAGGAAACTAGAATCGAAAGGTTACAATGGCATTTGTACATTCGATAATTCATATTGATTTGTATTATGAAATCGGCCTGCACGGCTTCTCTTTGCTTCCTTCTGTTTTGCTGTGTCTGAAGCTATAGATAATACTCTTGGTGTCTTGGTAGTTAACTACTTACTGTAACTTTATGAGACGTCTGATAGAGTACTGATGTAATTAAATTAATTTACTGGAGAAGACAGGGGGGGGGGGTTTGGTGAAAATATGAACTATAAGTTTGGTGGTTCTCTTTCATCGAACATGACCAATATGCTCAGGAACAGTTGAGCTGTTTCAAGTAGTTGACTTATCAGTTATCATAATAGTTTGTAGAGAATATTTGTCAAAAGTACAAACTCAAGAATAGTCTTGTGTGTGTCTTTCTGGATATTTATAGACATCCAGAAGTGGTGGTGTAATTTTGACTGAGCCAAAGAGAAGCCAAGAAGCAGACTTAGACAGTTAGACATTATGCATAATCGCCCTTCCCGTTATCATCTTTCTGTCAATCGCTATCAATGAATGAAAAAGATCTTCTAGAATTGGTTGATTTATGGTCTTGAATATTCTTAGATACGCTCGTAGGAAAGGGGAATATTTGTTTGATCATTTTGAAATTAAATAACACGAATGCCATCAATCATGTACATTTCAATATTTCATTATCATAGTTCATAACAATCGTTTTCTTGGGTCAATTTTTTATTTTACGAAATTTGGCCCGAATGTGACCAAGCATGCTCGTAAGGTCTATTGAAATGTAATCGAAGCATATGACAATTTCACTCTTTGGTCTTGATAATTTTACAGTGTGTTTAGCGCTCAATTGGATCATATGTATAATGGACAAAATTGATGGTTTGGGTATGCCACGGCTACTTTTTGCCCTCTTGTTCAATTCCATTTCGAAGCCTGAAACAAGATATTTGCGTGGGTTATAGTTCACAAAAAACCGGCTTTTTTGGTCAATTTTTTTATTTTCCGAAAGTGGCCAATCATGCTCTTAGGGTATATTGGAATGTAATTGAAAAATATAGCAATGCCACTCTTTTGTCTTACTAGTTTTACGATGTGTTTAACATCAATTCGAGCATGTGCATAATGGACAAAACCGATGGTTAAGGCAATGCCAAAACTACTTTTTGCCGTTTTTCTTGTTCCATTAACAACTATGGGTGTCTATGATAGTACCTGCCACATTCCGTCCAATTCCATTTCGTAGCCTGAATTGAGGATTTTGCATGAGTTACAGCCCATAAAAAACCTGCTTTTTGGGCCGATTTTTTATATTCCGGAAAATGTTTCAGGACCTTTTCCTGAAAATCAAAAATCGACCCAAAAAGCCGGTTTTTGTGGACTATAAACCCACGAAAAAACCTCGTCTCGGCCCCGAAATAGAATCGGACGAAAACTGGTAGGAGGCATCCTAGACACATATAGTGAAGAATGGAATAAGAAAAATGCCAAAAAGTAGCTTTGGCGTACCCCAAACCATCGGTTTTGTCCATCATGCACATACTCGAACCGAGCGCTGAACACATCGTAAAACTATCAAGAACGAGGTATGGTATTGCCACATGGTTCAATTATGCTCCAATACATCCTATGAAAATGCTCCGTAAATTTCGAGACTTTTTCCGGAAAATGAAAAATCGACCCAAATAGCCGGTTTTTGTGGACTATAACCCACGAAAAAACCTCCTCTCGGCCCCAAAATAGAATGTGATGAAAACTAGTAAGAGGCATCCAAGACACATATAATGAAGAATGGAATAAGAAAATTGTCAAAAAGTAGCTTTGGCGTAGCCCAAACCATCGGTTTTGTCCATCATGCACATGCTCGAAACGATTACTAAACACACCGTAAAACAATCAAGAACGAGGCATGACATTGCCACATCCATCAATTATGCTCCAATACATACTATGAGCATGCTTAGTAAATTTCGGGACATTTTCCAAAAAAAAAAATCGACCCAAAAAGCCCTTTTTTGTGGACTATAACCCACGAAAAAACCTCGTCTCGGCTCCTAAATAGAATCGGACGAAAAATGGTTGGAGGCATCCTAGACACATATAATTAAGAATGGGATAAGAAAAATGTCAAATAGTAGCTTTAGCCTAACCCAAACCATCGGTTTTGTCCATTATGCACATGCTCGAAGCGAGCACTAAACATACCGTAAAACTATCAAGAACGAGGCATGACATTGTCACATGCATCGATTATGCTCCAATACATCATATAAACATGCTTCTTTAAATTTCGTGACTTTTTCTGGAAAATCAAAAATCGACCCAAATAGCCAGTTTTTGTGGACTATAACCCACGAAAAAACCTCGTCTCGGCTCCGAAATAGAATCGGACGAAAATTGGCTGAAGGTATCCTAGACACATATAATAAAGAATGGAATAAGAAAAATGTCAAAAAGTAGCTTTAGCGTAGCCAGTACCATCAGTTTTGTCCATCATGCAGATGCTCGAACCGAGCGCTAAAAAAACCGTAAAACTATCCGGAACGTGGCATGGCATTGCATCATGCTTCAATTATGCTCCAATACATCCTATGAACATGCTGGGTAAATTCAAAATACGACCCAAAAAGCCGATTTTTGTGGACAATAACCCACGAAAAAACCTCGTCTCAACTGCGAAATAGAATCAGACAAAATATGGCAGGAAACATACTAGACATATATAATGAAGAATGGAATAAGAAAATTGCCAAAAAATAGCTTTGGCGTAGCCTAAATCATTGGTTTTGTCCATCATGCACATGCTCGAACCGAGCGCTAAACAAACCGTAAAACTATGAAGAACGAGGCAGGTCATTGCCACATGCTTCAATTATGCTCCAATACATACTATGAACATGCTTAGTAAATTTCGGGACATATTCCTAAAAATCAAAAATCGACCCTAAACGCCGGTTTTTGTGGACTATAACCCACGAAAAAACCTCGTCTCGGCTCTGAAATAGAATCGGACGAAAATTGGTAGGAGACATACTAGACATATATAATGAAGAATGGAATAAGAAAATTCTAATAAAGTAACTTTGGCGTAGCTCAAACATCGGTTTTGTCCATCATGCACATGCTCGAACCGAGCGCTAAACACACCGTAAAACTATCAAGAACGAGGCATGACATTGCCACATGCATCAATTATGCTCCAATACATCCTATGAACATGCTTGGTAAATTTCGGGACTTTTT
>CAAKMY010012814.1:0-11579 GCA_901111285.1 Corrigiola litoralis
AAAATAGTGGGAGTAGAGGAGGAGAAGCGTCAAAGTTTTGGGGCGGTGGTGGTTGTTGTAGGTGGGAATAGTGGGATGGTAGTCAGTAGCGTTGGTGTGGGAGAGGAGCAAGATGTAAAGATATAAAGAGAGAGATGTGGGAGAAACAAAATAGGGTGGTTTTATGATTTTTGTATTAATATATAGGCACAATGACGTTAATGTCCTTGCATTTCTTATTATTTTCGAAACTGCTTGGTGATTAAACAGAGATTATATACTAATTAGGCCACGTATACTTAATTAGTCGGAAAATTCCCCGGAAAGTTGCTCGGGTGCATTTTTGTAACTAGAGTGCAGAGGTTGGATTATCGGTATTGATTATTGAAGGTGGGATTATTTTTGTAAGGACGGCCGAAGGTTGGATTATTGTCATCAATTTTTCCAAACTAAAAAGGCAATAAAGACAGGGAAGAAAGATGGTAATGGAGAAGTGAAAGAAAAGAAGTGGGCAAGTGATTAAAGAAGGTACAAATGGCATTTAAAATTTTGACTTGTAAAAAGCTTTTGTTGTCTTGGCAAAATCAGCACAATCTATTCAAAAAGAGTTCTTAATACATTAAATTCAGTTGGTAATGCATGTTATGTTAATACCTTTTTCTAACAATATCAGATCATATCTTTTTTCGAAAAAATCAACCCATATTTTGAACGAGATTAGAAATTAATTATGACTTAAAAATGGACGGCCTTATGAGAGGTTCATTGGAATATATACATTAATCCATGTTAGTAAGCCATGAAAAATTGATAGGAATGATCCGAAGTTTAGATGGTTTTTTTTAATAGTTTCAAATTTGGATTATTCATACATAATCCCAACTTTGGGTCCCAATTTATGCAGGTGGTCCCGAAATTCCGAAACTAGGCTTGGGATACATATATACCAAGAAAAAAAAGGAAAAATCAGTGGTCAATGCCAGTCAAGGTCGTGCAATACATGGCTTTTGACAAAAAAAAAAAAAAAAAAACAGTTCATCCACCCCTTGTTCGTCTTAGCAGAGCCATTATTGAGAATGAAGGATTCAAAAATCATCAATACCAGGATATCAAATTAATTTATTTATCACCCTTTATTTATCACCCCATCTTCTTGAACACTCACCATGTCTTGTTCCTATTGTTTCCAGCCACCATCCCCTGCGATCGACCACTACCACCCCTTATGATCTCCTGAGCCGGCCCTACAACTCTGACAAAACCTCCCCTGGTGACCCCTTAGCCCAACCCACTTCACCCTTAAGACTACCCATTCGCCCACTCCACACCCATACCAACCATGAGACCCCCCGACCCACTCCATGTAATTGCCCCCATGCCACATTTACTACGACCATTTCCCCACCTTTACACCTCCCATCTCTTTCTCTCATCGGATTTTGCGGGGTTGAGTTGTGGTGGTCGTATTCCCCACGGTAGTGCACTAGTCATGGTTAAACGGAGTGGGTCACCTAGATGGGGGTGGGTCAAAGAGGGTGGGGATGTTACCACGAGGGATTAAGGTGATTTTGGGTGAGGTGTGGTTGAGTTTGGAGATGGGGGGGGGGGGGGCTAGTTGGTGGTTTGGGGAGATTAAGAGGTTCGGTTTTAGGTTTGGATGAAAAGGGACCATTCTTTGCAAATATGAGTCAAAGTTGGGATTATTTAGGAATAATCCAAAGGTGAGACTATTAAAAAAGAACCACCCAAACTTTGAGTTATTCCTATCAAATTTTCCAATAAGATAAAGGATAATGATTAAACATTACAAATGGTCTTCAATTTGAGTATTACCCTTTACATGGATTGCTATCTTATACTCAATCATGTGATAACATTTTAAACGGTATAAAATAGTACGTATAATGGATGTTAAAAAAAGAAAACCTCCCAATATAAAATATCAAAATTATTAATTTAGGATATTCTTAATCTTTAAAGTCCATAAAATTATTCATCTTTTCAAAACTAAGGGTGAGATAATGGAGCACATCAAGATGCTTAACATATGGCTTTATAGTGCCTTATCTTAGTATCCATTGCAACTTGATAAGATAATAAACTACCGACCAAAGTGATTACTATTGAGTTTCTATATAGTAACTACTATAGATAACTATCTATTGAGTCTTCGTCTAGAGGCACTTCTATATATAATAGGTTACATGTTCAATTTCATTTCCCATGTAATCACGAAAAAAGGAAAAACTATCTCACAACATAAAGACTTTGTGTTTCTTTTAAAAGGTGACCTGTATATACATGTCCTATAAATACAACCACTACTCCAAAATACTTATAAAATGTGTGGCAAATTTGACATGTCTCTCAAATTTATGTGTAAAAATTATAAAAGTAAACTATCTTAGATGTAATTTTTTATACAATCTAGTACATTATTTATTTTTTAAACTATGTTTTTGGACCAAATCAATAATGAAAGTTTTTTTTTTTAAAAGTATGAGAACATCCAGTGCTAAAGAAAAACTAAAATGGAGGAAATACTCTATATAGAAGTCAACTACCTAGCTACTCTAAAAAAAGGTCAACCAGTTTATGTTTTGCTTAAAGTAATTGGAGGTCAATGCCTACATCTTGGATTTGAAACTTGTAATTAAGTTAATATTCGTGGCTAGCTATCTTGCTAATAGCAGTGGCGGATTCAGTATTCCGGCATGAGGGGTGCGAAATGAAAATTAAAGGCGATATTGAAAAAAAATGTTTATAGTGGGTCTTGAACACACGTCTTACTACATAATACTTTACTAAAACTTTAATCTACCAATCAGTTAAGATAGTAATTATGATATAAGTGTCAGACTTTTCTTTATATTTGAACAAGAAACTTCCAAAAATAATCATGTTTTAAATTTTTGTTTCCAAAGTCCGGGGGGTTCGGTTGCACCCCCTTGAATCCCCTGGATCCGCCACTGGCTAATAGTATACTCCTTTCGCTATAATGGATGTCGTACACTCTTGTTTCACACAAATTAAATAAAGAAATGGAGAGAGATAGAGATATGTAACTATAGTCTTTTGTCTAGCTAGATTTCTCACAAAAGATTACAAGCATGCATCTCTTTATCACTCAGGCTGATGTGAAAAGGACTGGAAAGAATTACTGAAATGGAGGGTATAATGTTCGAAGCAAATCATAAAAATTGCTTGTATGAAAAAAATGAACGAATTAGCTTTAAGTTGTGAATCTACTGCTATATTCTGGACCAAAATTACATCGGAAATTAAAGAGTACTACAGAGGAGTGAAGACCAACTCCAAACTCCTGCTCAGTTCGCAGCAGGTCACTTTCGATTGGAAAATGGCAACTCATTTCTTCCTAGTTTCTTTGATAGTCAACTGGATGTAGTCATGTAGAGGGGCCAGCTCGTGCTATAATTAATAAGAATAGTTTTGCTACAAATGGAAACTTATAGTTATTAAGGCCAATCATAGGGTTGGGTCCATCTGCTTCACCTCAGCTTTGTTAGGAGGTCTGTATCCCCTCACTCACCCTAGTTCAATAAAAGTGGATAATGACCTTCCAGAGCGGATTATCATTCTTTTGTGCAATAGCTAACTGAGTATTGTGTACGACCTCCTGCGCATACTCCTTTAATATTGAAAACGTACCCTTTTGTCAAAAAAAAAAAAAAAAGAAAACGTACCCTTTGTTTTCTTTTCCCGGGCTTAAAGATGACTCATGCCACTATGCCAGGCATCTCTCGCTCCCAAGTCGTTGTCACCAAAAAAAAAAGGAAAATTGACATAGAATAATCCTACCTATTGCTCTTTCTTTTAAAATAATCCCAACTATGATTTTTTTCAAAATAATCCTACTTTGTACTCATTTTTGCACGTATTGCTCCCAAATTCCCACACCTAGGTCTGGACTCTCTCCCTAACCTACGTGGCACCCAAAAGCTCTATTATGTTCCCCATTGACCCCGACATACCCCCATCCCCCATCATTTCTGTCATTTTTCCCCTCCCTCTACCTCATTCAACTTCTTCATCTTCCTCAAACACTCCCCCTCCTCCTTCTCCTCCTCCTCCCACATCCACACCCACCCCAAATCTTGTCACCGTCGCCGCCTCTCAACCGCTTCTTCACCGCTTCTCTTTTGATTCAGCACGGCATCACCAATATCCTCCTCCCCTTTATTTTCTGCCAACAATCTCAGAAGCCCACAAATTATTTTTCACAAATATTTAATCTTTACTAGTTAAAACCCAAGATCACCCATCAATATTGGGTCTTTATGCTATACAATCAAGGGTGTTTTGCGGGGTTTTGAGATTGAATTGAAAAGGATATGTTTTGGAGGGGGCTAAGATCAAGCTTTTGGTACTTCGGGAGAGAAGAAGAGTGGGTGCACGGGGAGTGAGGGTGATTGCAGGGGTCGACATGGTGGTCGTTCGAAGGTGGATTATTCTAAGGGTGGGCTGGGGTGTGGGTGGGCATGGGAACAAAGGTGGGGTGGGATTTTGTATTGTGGGATGTTTTCTCTTCATCTAATCTGCGATGCGGCCGAAGTGGGGGTGGTCGCAGTGAAGACGGGGAACAATGATGTTGGTGGGGGTGGATGTAGGAGGAGGAGAAGGAATGTTTGAGGAAGATGAAGAAGTTGAGGGAGGGGAAGAATGACAGAAATGATGGGGGATGAGGGCATGTCGGAGTCAATGGGGGAACATAATAGAGTTTTTGGGTGCCACGTAGGATAGGTAAAGCTCCAAAGCTAGGTTCGGGAATGCGGGAGCATTACCTGCAAAAATGAGGACAAAGTAGGATTATTTTTAAAAAAATTATAATTGGGATTATTTTAAAGCAAAGCGTCATAGTTGAGATTATTCTATGCCAATTTTCCAAAAAAAAAGGGATATTTCCTTATGTCATCCTGAGCTTTTGAGTTTTTCTTAAGATTACCCTGTGTTTGACCGACTTTTTTATGTCACCCTGAGGTATGTGTTTTTGGGTTTTAATAGGTTTTTATGGATGGAAAACTGACAGACGTTAACAGATCCATTAGATAGTATAATTAGTACATTCAGTAGGATTTTAATAGAACATTTCCACTCCCAACCACTCCCAACCACAAACACCCCCCTCCACCTTACCCCAACACCCCACCCCTTGTCCCTGCACCCCATGCTTCCGCTGGACAGCCCCGTCCCCTCCTCCTACTAGTTGACCTCAAAATCGCCGCCTCAACTCCCACACATCACCTCTGCCCAAAGGTTAATTACCCTTCCTTCCCCTCCCCACTACAGCAACGACCCTCCCCCACCCCTCTTCCCTGCTCCCGCATCATTCACCCGCCACTTTCGTCCACCGCCAGTCCCGCCCCACCCTAATCGTTGCCCCAGACATCTCACCCCCATCCCGCCCTCAACAACGTCCGCTGCAACACCGACCACCATGGCCGCTTGTTCACCACCACCAAGATCCGGCGCAGGTTGCTTCGGCATTTTTGAGTGGGGTGAGTTTGTTTGTGTTTGATGTTTGATATTTAGTGTTTGGGGGTAGTTGTGGACGCGGTGGTGGAGATTGATGCGTGAGGATGGAGGAGAGCTAGGAAAGTTGCGTGAGGATATGGAAGGGGGATCTGCGCGTTGGCAGGGGAAGGGGCAGGGAAATGAGAGGGGGATGCTTGGGTCACAGGGAGTGGGTGGTGGTGGGGGTGGGGGGGGTTGGAGCAGGGTGTTGTGGTGAGGTCAAGGGGAGTAGGGGAATAATGGAGGTCGGGCAAGGGCAGGTCAGCAGGTGGGGGTGTTTGGGGTTGGTGGAGGGGATGGATGAGGAGGAAAGTGAGATGAGTTTATAACCCCATGAGTTAATCTTTAATTTTTTTCTTTTTTAAACACTAAATATCTCACATAAAAGATCATAACGGTGTTAGTTTTCCATCCATAAAAACCTATTAAAACCCAAAAACACATACCTCAGGGTGACATAAAAAAGTCAGCCAAACACAGGGTGATTTTAAGAAAAACTCAAAAGCTCTGGGTGACATAAGGAAATATCCCTTAAATAAGACTCGTTATAACTTGTGGATGAGAAACTTGCGTACTTCCTCCGTCTTAACTTGTTTCCTTCCATATACTTTTCCACATTTATCTAGGTAATAAGAAAATAACTAGCTCAAGTGGTGGACGCTATCTTACCCCAATCATGAGGTTGGAGGTTCGATTCTTATTTGCGATTTTGTGCGCTCATTTGACACCAAACAAAAATTTATCGAGGTGGTATTTTTGAATATCAACAACTCAAATTCTATTACTACCAAAATTATAAATATTATATTATGTGAAAGTATTTTCCAACACAAATCTAGGTATATATATATATTTTTATAGAGTTGTAACAATTTTAATTTTAAGTGAAAATATGACTATAGAAAGCGCCAAAAGTAAATAGGGAAAAATGAGTGAGACGGAGGGAATAATTATTAGCGCACCTCTATTTGTTTCTCTACCACTTGTTTTTTTCTTGAAATCTAGCTCTTTTTTGTGTTAGAATCAGTTAGAATAGGGAGGAAAAGTAAGATAGATTGTGTTTGGGCGAAAGAAAGAAATTAGTCATAAGACCTTTAGTCATTGTTAACATATGTGTGGGAAAACTAAAATGACTTACAATTTTGAATCAAAAATTAATTCATTTGTTACAAATCATAAGGCTCAATAGAAGAGACAAATAAAAGCAAAGTTAAAAGTAGCACAATATTAGGAAAACTAACAATTGTGTAATGTATATTTGATCTTCATTATACCCTTTACCATATCAATGTTTAGTTATACAACCCTGCACCAAAGGATATAACAATCTTGTATACTTTGAGAAGAGATACATCTATATTACTCGACTTACTAAAAGTGTGATTTGAAATCTATGTATAACCATCTAAAGTTCCATAAGTGAACCTATATTAACCACAATTTTCAAATATTCTTATGAAGAGAGACTAATATCTCTAGTGAGAGGATAAATGAACTCTCAACATAGATGAGAAATTGTATTATTCATAACACTTGTAACAAAAACAATTATAATTAATGAAACCTAGACCATTATCTGACCTAGAAAAGAATTTCTAGGATTTAGAGGGAGGGAGAGGAGTGAGATACTTATATTTCATATACAAAATGATGTGCAAAAATGACTTTCTTTTTTAGATTAGAGGAAGTACATGTGTGGTGCTTCTCCAAACTACAAAAATGTCTATATATATATATATATGTATATTGTAATTGGTATCATTATATTTAAATAAGGAGATGTCATTATAGAGTATTTTCTATTGCTAACCATATAAGCAAGACAGAGCGACCGCTAAATGTTAGGATGCACTTGAATGTATACGACACCTTTGGCGTGCGATTGTGTGGTTTATGAGAATAGTCGAGTATCACAACCATATTTTTTTCTGCATGTATTCCTAATCTATTGTCTATACCCCTTGGGTTCCATTGGACAAGAATGAATTGAAAAATCTCACCTTGAGAGTTCGAAATGCATTTGAGAAAAAAAAATGTCTAATACAAGACGCACATCAAACTTCATAAACATCATAAAATAATTCAATGGCTAAAAACTGAGCAATCATTCGACCTAGATCTTGGTTGTCTACAAGTGACCAAGTTTTAAGGCTGGACCTTGAATAGCTAAACCACTCGGCTTAGTGCCATACCGATGGATCGACATTGATCTTGGTTGCCAAAAGGGACCAAGTGTTAAAATTGTGGCTCCATGAATGAGACCCCCCAACTTAGTGTTTAGGAATGGCTCAAACTTGATCTTGGCTGTCCAAATGGGATAAGGTGTTATGATTGGCTGCCACACATTGTCTAGCATATCTACCTTCTTGACTCAATGAAAACAACAACAAAAACACAAGTATGGTAGAAAAAGAATCATCAATCACTCAAAAATACCTTGAATGACCACTCAGGGTGAGATGTGGACGAGATAAGGGTGAGACAAAGTAAATCAAAAGAGTACTCTATGTCTTTTTTCTAGTCTTGGGAGCACGAGGAACCTTACACGAGGATCCCTTCACGGTGTTCAGTATTTGCCTCCAACTAAGCTTTAAGCTGTAACGCCTTGATAAAGCAGTTATAAAGGCGACCGTAAAAAGAAACTGTGTCCTTAACGTGTTGTATATTCTTAGTAAAGTCTCCTGGGAAGGGGCCAATGGTGGTACAGAGAATTTGATGCTATGATTAAATTGATTGGAAGGTATAACATTTTCCCTATCCAACGAGGCCCTTTGAGCAACCATTTCTCCCTCGACCTTGGCCTTGACATCAACCGACTTCTTCTTGACGGCAACAAGCTCGTCATGAGTCTTATCCTCAGCCTCCTTAATTAACGTCTTTGCCTCGTTGGCCTCCTTGAGCTTATTTTTGCGATTGTCTACCTTCCGATACTATGTAGATAGACTCCTCTAGGACCAAAGGATGACCTTTCAGAGGATGGATGTCTGCAAAAAAAAGATCATCTTAGATTATAAAAGTTACACTTACAAGAAAAGTAAAGTAATATTGCAAATGCTACTCAATTAGTTGATATCCAATAGTTTGAGGTTGGCTTTGTGGCCCAAACTCTTGAACACCTCAATATCCTCCTAAGGAAAATATTGACTTAAGTTGTCAAAGAGAACACCACTGTTTTGGTGGAAGGCTTCTCATCAAAGTAGCAGCTGACTCCTCGTTTATCACCGTCTTCTTTTCAACTTCCTCAACCTTGTCAGAGGAGTCTTCAGTATCTCAAGTAATAGTATATTTAAAAACCACCTTCCCTCGACGCATGTACACGTTGTATGGTGTAGTGGATTTCAAGACTAAAATTCACATCTAAAGAATAAATGAGTAGGAGTCTCGTTCTTCTGATTGCAAAAAAAAATGCAAATGTTATCATTGTAAGCCCCAAGAGAAAACAATGTTCCCTTCAATTTCAGCTTTTTTATACATCACATCTAAAGGATAAAGCATGTTTTGGGATGTGGAAGTTACTCCAACAGTATCGACATCAATTAACCCCCCTAGTTAGGTGTAACCTTCAGCTCTCCTAATCATTGATCATTAATATAAGTTGGCTTGATCTAGTTTTTGATCTGACAATTTTTCCTCCAACTCCAACTAGTATCAACCGGAGGGATATAATCCCGCCCATTCTCACCCTCGATGTAGACATGATGTACCCATCTAATCCATAGTTGATCACTCTTTTCAGCAAGTCACCAAACATATTTACCTATCAGAGCATAGTTCTAATCAATAGAATGCTTAATTCCTACCCTCCCAGTTCCTTAGCTGTACAAAATGAATCCCAAGATACTAGTGGAGTCTTTATTCCCATTGAGGATTTATCCTATAAGTAATTCCTGCATACAACAATCACCTTGTATGTCACAGTCTTGGGCAACACAAATATACTAGACCAGCAATAATGCAAACTCATCAATATAAAATTGACCAATTGCAACCTACAATTGAAAGTTTTTATGGCTTCCAAAGACCTTTTTCTCCCTACAATCTTTTCAATGAGAATGTTGTAGGGTAAAACTGACAATCTTTTAAAAGACAAAGACACCTTAAGGTACCGAAATGGTAACTGAGCAGTTCACAAACCGGACACCTGACATACATGTTCCTGCACCTCCTAAGCTACACTTGAAAATACAATACTAGACTTTGAATATTCATATGCAAACCAAAAGAATTTGAAAAAGTCTTGAAACCTCTTCACATAAGCATGATTGACTTCACACCACCTTTGCAAAACAACATCAAGTCATCTGCAAAACATAAATGATTCAATTTTAAGGTTGAACACATAGGATTAAACATTAATGAACTCTTATTAGCCACATAATTCAATACACGACAAATAATCCATAAGTATTGTAAATAATAAAAGAGATAAGGAATCTTCTTGTCTCAATCCACGCTTACGGAGGAAGAACCCATAAATCCCACTATTCAAAGTAAGAGAATAAGCTAGAGTATACACACTGCATTATCCGGCCAATACATTTCCCAGGAAATTCAAAGCCAACATCATTTGCTTTAAAAAAGACTCTACCGTTTCATGAGCCTTCCTCAAGTCGATTTTCATAAGACATATAAGTGAGCAATGAGTCATGTCATACTTTATCAAAATGTCCTTAACTGGCAGATGAGAACATTTTGAACGATAAACCTCTCTTTCACAAATGCACTCTCACTTGAACAAATTATGTTAGACAATAACTCAACAAGCCTCTTACACATGATATTTGAAATACACTAACAGATCACATTGCAACAAGCATTAATAATCTGCCAATTTTGAAAAAAAAAATCCAACCTACATCCATGACCTCCTCTCCAATCACATTCCATGAGTCCTTATAGAAAGCACTATAATATCCATCAAGTCCAAGTACTTTCTCCCTAAAAAATGCTAAATAAAGCATTCTTAACTTCTGCCCTGATCACAGTCTTAATCAGCTCATCTCCCTTGTCAACACTACTACGGAGCCTCTATAAATAGTTCGCACAGTTCGATTTGCACTCGCTAGCCTTTCCTAGCAAATCAGAGTAAAATTCTAGGAAAACTTGACCAATAGCCTCATGACTAGTCTGGACATTACCTTCGATATTCTTGATATTCAAAATTCTATTTGGGCTCCTCATTGTTTTGATAGTACTTTGAAAATAAGCAGTATTTGCATCCCTTTCATTAAGCCTAACCTTGCTCTCGTGACTTAAATGACTCACCTTAGCTTCCTTTAGTACTCTATATTTACAAGCCAATATGCATTCTCCAGTATAGAGGTATAATGTAATCACCATTACATGCCATTTAGAAAAACAATCAAGTGGAATTAGAGAAAAGAGAAGAATAACATGAAAGAGGATGTGTTAATTACTTTTACTCATATAATGGTGATAAGATATGTTCAACTTGGATACTAGCATTACATACCTCCTTACCAAACAAGCCCTAAGGCATTGTCTGGTTCCTATGAAATATTAGATAGTTTAAGTTCGTTTCAACAAATTTAGTTTATTTCAACAATTTAAACTTTTTTTCCAGCAGTTTCAATTGCTTGAATATAAGTTTATGTATGTTCAATGAATCTCAGTTGAAAAGAACACGACCTATTCTAGAGAAACCATATTATAATACAAGCTATCATACTTATGATTAATTTCAAAGTTAGACCAAAACCACAAGATAAGCCAATGTGTGTATTTATATGGGAGCGCTCTAGTGGAACTGGTTCTTAACGTGATAAATGAAAGTGCTCATGTATAAAAGTTTTTGCTCATCTAGATGACTATTTTCACTTCTCGCGTTAAGGATCATTTTCACATTATGCTCTCCCTAAACGAGAGACAAGTAACACACAAATGGCTTTAAAAGTGTTTTAGACATGATAATGCGACATATTGGCTTCATCTAACCATATAAATGTAGGAGGGAATTATGCATATATCTTTGAGCAAACTCTTAAGCATATGGGCTATCATTAACTAGCCCTTACAAAATATCCATTACACATAAAAAAATCGAAAAA
>CAAKMY010012935.1:0-10937 GCA_901111285.1 Corrigiola litoralis
AGAGAGATATGTTTGGAGGGAGGAGAGGAGGGTGGGGGTAGAATAGGAAAAATTGTTTTAGATGTTTTTTTAATCGTGCTGCGTTTAGTCTCTACCATTTAAAATAGCAATATAATAAAATCGAAAATAATTAAGAAAAATCATGGAGGTGCCACCTGTGCATAGCGGATTCTGTTTTAGTATTAATGTATAGATGCTTAGTAATAATGTTTATAAGTTAGATATGAAAATATCAACTTTTTGCATGTACGCGTGATCACCTAGATCTTAGATCTTACTTGTAGTAAAGTAAATTAAGATCTAAACATAATTTATGGTGTGACCACCAAATTCGATTTCTGACATACTTGCATGAATTTAATAACTAAAAAAAATTTAAAGGCTAAAGTAAAGGAAATACACCTCGTTGGCTCGGTACACATTATCGATGTCCAATTGGTAACTTTGCTCCATAATCAAAATATGTGGTACGCATGCATTACCATAGGAGTCATCCATGAGATGCTCAAATTCGAGGTTGCGGCCCACATCGAATTCTACAACTCATGTACCCTTTTGAGTCATAGGCTAGATCCAAAAGGCACACGGTTTTCGATACACCTCAAGATCTCGATGGCAACTCTGATCCAAACAACAGATTAAGGATGGCAAAGACATCACCTGCCTCTATCCCTGCGTCGCCATCGGTGACGCGAGCACCAGGGTCATGGCGACTGGTGGCGCAGACCAAAGATCTAGTCCTCTCTAGTTTCCAGCTGCTGGCACATTCTGCTAGTCGAGCTTTTCAGCTCTGCAATCATGAACTCAGCCACGCAAACAACACGTGAACCTAAAAAACCATGGACCAGTATAGGTTCCCTAGCCCTGCCAGATTATGCTCTCAAGCAGTGGTTCTCGAGTGGCTCCCTTTCCTCGATGGGCGGGTCCGGGTGCTCACAGTAACCAACGAAATGTAGTATAGTTGTTGCTTACTTCATCCCTTAACCATATGGTCAGCGGTTCGATCCTTGCCGATGGGAACAAAACACATTTCATGACCAACCGTTTACCTCTTAGGTGCAGCGAAAAGGATTGGTTACTATTTCCGATGGTGGAACCTTGATTAAACAAAAAAAAAGAGGAAAATTTCCGTTTTGGATGCCTGTACTTTGGCGAAATGCCACTTTAGGTGCCCGAAGTTTGAATATTGTCATTTTGGGTACCTCAAAATAAGAGGATATTCCACTTTGGGTGCCTAACAAGTAACTCCACTAGTTTCTTCCGTTAAAGTGCTTACGTGACTGTAATTTTTCTTTGTTTTATGTAAAATTTGTTACGAAATTAAAATACAACAGTTATAAAAAAATTGAATTAAATTATAAAAAACAATTTAAAAACCACAAAAAATGAAATTCACCCCAAAAACCCGAAAAATAAAAAAGGAAAATTTACATTTTGGGTGCCCGAATTATGGCGTAATTACGGTTTAGGTGCCCGATATTTGACTAATAACAATTAGGGTACTTCACGTATCACCTATTTACAGTCAGGGTGCCTAAAACTGACTTTCGTCTGTTTTGTCCGTTTTGTTGATGACGTGACAATTACTTTTTAATAAACTAATCGGGAAAAAAGGAAATGCCGTAGGATTATTTCTAATTAATAAAATAAAAAAGTTTATTTGTAAAAACGTGAAAAATCCCAAAAAAATAAAATTTAAATATCAAAAAATTTCAAAACATTACCTAAATATTTTTAAAAATTAATTACAGTAAATCCACTATTTCTTTTTTGGTATTTTATGAAATTTAAAAATCTATGTTTTTTTTTTGTTTTTTTGAGAATTTTTAGAGGGTTTTTTTTTTTGGTAATTTATAGATTTTTAAAAATTATTGTGGAATTTTTGGATTATTTTGTGATTTTTGTAAAAACATATTTTTCTTTGGGTTATGTTTTGTAATTTTTATATTAACTTTTATGTTGGGAATTTATGGACAGTTTTTGAGATTTTTCATATATTTATAAAAATCTATTTTTGTTTTGCTAATTAGAAATAATTTTAGGCCGGGGATTTTTTTGGTTAGTTTATTTAAAAGTAACTACCACATCACCACTATAACGGATAACGGAAGTTAATTTTGGGTACCTAACTGTCATAAGTTCATACTTGAGGTACCCAAAATGTTATTAGTCAAATATCGGGCACCTAAACTGCAATTTCGCCAAATGACGGGCACCCATAATGTAAATTTGCCTAAAAATAATATGAAAAAATCATTAAAATTCTTTACAAAAACCCCCAAATTCTTGAGAGGTTTTTAAAATTACCGAAATTGTCTTAAATTTTTAAAAAATAAATTTCCAACAAAATAAATATTTTTGGATTCCATAAAACTGCAAAATTAAAAAAAGAAAAATCCAAAAACTCACAAAATTTAAAGTAAAGTGCCAAAAATTTAACAGTATTCCTAATCCTAAAAATTCCAAAAGTTGATTCCATAAAATTACTAGAAGTGATTGGATGATTGGGAGATAGAGGTTCATTTCAATTTCTAAAACTTATTTTGGGTTTTTTGAGTGGGATGTATTTTTTTTTTTGGGGGGGGGGGGGGGTGGGGGGGGGTGGGGGCGAGGGGATGATATGGAAGTTTATTTTGGTGTTGGGGTTGGTAGTTAGGGAAGAGGGGGTCGTCGGGGTAATGGGGAGGTGTGCGTTGAGGTAGTTATCGAGGTGACGAAGGAGGGAGATGGTGTAATGAGGGTGGTTATGTATGGTGGTCGTCGTATTGGTTGGTGGCTAGTAGTTCGTGGGAGTCATCTGTAGGTTACGAGGGAGAAAAGATGGAGGTTCGGGTCAATTTTAGGAACGGAGTTTAGGTTCCGGGTTAAAGGGAGTGTTTTGTGAATAAATGAGACAAAGTTTGGCTTATTGGTGGATTACGCATAATTCGGATTGTTGTAGGAATACTGCCCAAAGTAAGGATTATAGGCATTACTATTTCGTGGAATTTAAGCTAGTGGAGGACCTATATTTCTCCCGAGTACAATCTATCGAGGTAAATCTACATTTTGGGTACCCGTAGTATAATGAAACTATAGTTTGGTGCCCGATATTTGACTAAAAGCATTTTGGGTATCCTACGTATGAAATTAAGACAATTAGGGTAATTAAAATTGACTTTCCTTAGCTTTCTCTGTTAAGGTGATGATGTGGCAGTTATTTTTCAATAAACATACGTTTACACTGTTATGCCTTTTCGGGCTCAAGAACGCGGAAGATACTTGCCAAAGAACTGCGAAAACTCTGTTACATGACATGATGCATAGAGTAGTCGAAGTCTATGCAAAAGTTATGATCGTGAAATCACAAGATAGAGAAGGGCACAATCCTTCCCTACTAAAGTGCTTTGATGGCCTTCGTAAATATAACATGCGATTAAACCTAGTTGAGTGTGCCTTTGGAGTGACCTCTGGAAAGCTCTTAGGAAATGTTGTTAGTTGTAGGGGAATAAAAATAGACCCTTTGAAGATTAAGGCAATATTAGACATGCCACCTTCCACGAACGAGAAGAAAATGCGAGGTTTTTTAACATGTGTTCAGTATGATAGTCAATTCATTGGAAAGCTGACCATGATATCCAAGCCTATATTCAAGAAACTTCGCAAAGAACACAAGATCGAATGGGATAAAGGCTGTCCAAAAGCCATTAACACTATCAAGAAGATCCTTCTCAGCCAACCACTATTAATTCTCCTAAAGTAAACCAACCTTTACTCCTATACCTCACATTCACCTCAACAGCTGTGGGCGCAATGCTTGCCCAAGAAATAGATGGCGAGGAACGAGAAATTTACTATCTTAGTAAAAAATTTATTGACTAGGAGCAGGCCCGGCCCTATCCTTTTCGAGGCCTAGGGGCACAATAAAAATAGGGGCTCCTAATAAAAAAAAAAGGGTGTGCAAGTATATAATAAAAGGCTAAAATAATCAAAATTTCTCAAAAGAAAAAGACATTGCTGCTCCTTTGTGTGAATTTAGTATACAAAATAACATACTTAGTTCTTACGAATCCAACTAATTAGAACAAACATTAATATCATAGATTCTAATTACATAGTAGCATATGTAACTCCTTATTTAAAAGCCATGCTACCTCTTCAACTCGTCTAAGATTTCAATCATTTTTATTAATAAATCATTGATTCACTAAATTCAAACTACACTAAAAAGAAAAAAACAAATTGAAATCACCCTAAAGAAAATCACTATATTCAAAAAACCAAGGGCCTTTCAGTACTTCCAATGGAATTCATACGCAATCATGTATTACTTAATTCACATATTCACAGGCCATCAAGTATGTCATAAATTCATATCAACAATAATCAAAAGACCCAAAATATTATTAATAAAAATTATTAAATACTAACAAATTAATCAAAAACGAAGACTGGTGATCGACAACTTCGAGTAGATGAAAAATATGGTGGCAGTTGCCACCAACAGGCGGTGGTCGATGTTACCATGACTCATTAAGTAATTTTGATTATTTATAAATTAAGAGTGTGACATTGTAGACACCGGAATTCGTCTGTGTCAAACCCAATAATGAAAAACTTTCGTACTCGCGTAGTTTGGATCTTAGGTAGGCGAAATGTTAGTAAGGAGAGAGCTCGGAACTCTAGACGTGTCTCAATTGACGGGAAAAAGTTTATTAATCGTGTTAGAGTTGCGTTAAAATGGGCCGGTTTAGTTACACTCGATGTTTCAGATCGATCCTAAATATTAAATGAGTGATTAAGCCTTGTTAGATAATTAATGAGGCTTAGGCCCGCTTCCTTAGGTTCTTGCATGGACTAGGACGGATAAGGATTAAAAGAAAAGATAAAATGGTTGCCGGACAATACAAAAGAGACTGACCGGACGCTGCTGATGTTTGACCGGATAACGCTTTTGTCCGGTCGCAGGGTTTAGTGGTCCGATGTCAAAACAGTTTCTTTTTTTTGGAAAAGTACAAATATATTTATACCTCAACCAAAAAGAGAGTCCAAACCTTGAAACACTAGCCTTTTGTATAAAGGACTAGCCCAGGAGGAAATCAGTTATATGAGCTTCCGAGACATCATGCCTTATACAAACATTCGAATACTCACTAAGTACTTAATTTGCCTAATCAAATTAGTAGCAATACATTCCTTATCACAAGAAATTGTTTAGTTCCTCTCCCTCCAAATCTCAGATATAGTAACAAGCAAAGAACATCTCTGAAAAATTTTCTTCCCCATGTTGCATCTTCTAAGCCACTGGACAGATCGAGTCAAGCCATGCAAGTCTAGAATAGCCTCTTAATAGCTCTGGTAAAAGAACACTCAAAGAATAGGTTTTAACTGATTCACTTGCCACCTTACAGAGAGTACACCGATTAACAATAACAAGACCTCTACTACACAAATTATCAACAATAAGAAGAGACTTTGTAATAGACATAGTGCCAAAGAATGTGTGTCTAGGTAAGACAGAAGAGTCCCAAACTGAGGAATACCATAACTTAATTGAAGATTCAGGCCTCAGAAGCTCATAAACCTTGCTAACAGTCAGCTTTCCATCAATTGACCAACTCTGAAATAACAGAACAACATTCCCAACACGACCAGCTAGAGCAACAAAGCAATCTTTAATAGACATGAGAGACTTCCAAGACCAAGAGTCATCAGCTTTACTCACAACAGTTCAGATAGTTTGTGAGTGAAGCACATAACTCCTAATCAAGTGACCCCAAATATAAGACTTTTCAGTATGCAGTTTCCAAACCAAGTTTAGGAGTAAGGCCTTGTTCTAGCTGAGCAACTCCTGGATACCAATCCCTCCCTCCTTCTTAGGATAACACATATAATCCCATTTTCTGAAAGTAAGCCTATGATGACTCTAAGAATAGCCCCACAAAAACTCCCTGCAAATCTTCTAAATACTCTTTACAATGGATTTAGGAAGGAGCAGACAAGTGCACCATAAATTTTCTATGCCAAACAAAACAGACTTAATCAACTGAACCTTACCTGCATATGACAACAATTTGTTGGTCCAACATTTAATTTTCACCTTGAATTTATAAATAAGAATCTAGTACATAGCAGTAGTAATTCTATCAGTATGCAGAGGAATCCCAAGGTATCTGAATGGAAAATTTCCTTCGGTATAGCCAGTAGCCAGCAACACCACCAAAATACATACAAGTTCTGAGAGGATTTGCAGAAAGGCCAGAATAAGATGTAAACTCAGCCATAACCTTTGTTGCAGCATTAATAGAAGGCACATCAGCTCTGGTGAAAACCAATAAGTCATTCAAACCCAAATTTGCACATTTGGGATGATTAGAGAAACCAACGTGATCAGGAAATTTTTTGAGCAATCTAGAAAGGACCTCCATGCATAAGACAAAAAGATAAGGAGATAAAGGGTCCTCCTACCTAAGACCTTGCTTACCCTCAAAATAGCCAAAACTCTCACCATTGACATTCAAAGAGAATTTGGTAGTGGAAATGCAAGTCATAATCCTACTGACAATAAGTTTAGGAAACCCAAAGTCAAGTTAAATATGATGCAAAAAATCCCAAGAAACTCAGTCAAAAGCCTTCTTAATATCAACCTTTACAATGCATCTAGGAGAAATTGATTTCCTGCTGTATTTTCTAGCAAACTCCTGACTAATAAGCATATTATCAGACATACTTCTACACTGGATAAAAGCAGATTGCTCATTACCAACAAGCACCCCCATAATAGATTGAATTCTAGACACCAACAACTTACTAATGGTTTTGTAAATAGTTGAACAACAAGAAATAGGCATGAAGTCCATCACTAAGGCAGGATTATCAGATTTTGGAATCAGATTAATAAGAGTGGAATTTACTTCACCAAGCAACTTTCCACTTCTAAAAAACTCATGAATGGCTAAGCAGAAACTCACACCAATTACATCCCAGGAAGCCTTAAAGAACCCAGCTGAAAAACCATATGGACCAGGGCTTTTGAGATGATCAAAACGGTTTTTTTTTACTTGGGTCCGAGTGGACATTGGTTCTGTCCGACCGGACCCCCTCCAGGTTTCCGTGTCCGATGAAAGGGGACGGGGAGGTTTTTTTTATTTCTCTCCTCTTTCTTCCTATTTGACCTAGTACTAGGTTTTCCACATTTCCACTCCCCTATATAAGGAGGAGGACGGTTTAACCTAAGGACTGGACTTTTAACATCAGTTTTGACCTAATTCCTCAAGAGATCACTAGAGAAATCAGATTCCAAGGGCAAGGACTTGTTTTGGGGCCTCCTATAAGGCTAGGGTTTGTTCAAGAGAGTCTTTTTCAACAGAGAAAAGAGTAATTCTAAACACATCTAGTCCACCATTGATCCACCTGTTACTACGAGGTATGGCTTGAGGGTCAACTCACTAGCTTAGCATGTTCCCTTTGGTCTATTTATTGTTATTGTATTGATTTTGTTACATTTAGCCTTGTTAAGAATTTTGTAGACAAAATAGTATCATACTAGGATTTGTATTTAATAATGGTTAGTGTGATGTTGTTCTAGAAAACTTTACATTTCGCAAACCCTAAGAAATCATGTTAGGTTTGTTGATTTTTATGTGTGGTAGATATCATGGTTAGGCGTATGATCGAACTAGAGCAATGTTAGGTCCCTTTCTACATACTTGTATAGATGAATAGTGAGGATCTTATTAAGGTTCATGTTAGTGTGCTTATGCATATTTCTTGGATGGCAAGTTATATTTCATTGTTTTTTTACATGGAAATAGCATGCTAATGGTTTTACTAAGTCTAATATGCTCCTTAAATGAATCACCTAATGCAACACTTGTACGAATCTTGTTAAATGAAACTGTGAGCGCAACGGGATCCCATTTTCCACAAAGGCTTTTTTAGGGTCAGCCTTGTTATTGGAAGGTAGGAGGGTCACGCTCGGGAACCACCACTTAGGGGCAGGTGCTGGAAGGGCTATGGGCCCTTGACCAATCCTTGGACTTCTCGGTTCCCAGCAAAAGCACATGAGCCAGGCCAGATTAGGCGCCACCAGTGATGGTGCCAAACCTGTTTTGCGCCACCAGTGATGGCGCCACGCTCACCAGAGGGAAGGCAGTGCGGTGTCGTTGCCCTTCTGTGGTGCTGTTTCGGAGTTAGAGTCGCCACCAAGAACTTTCGGTGTCTTGAAAACCGTTTGCCTTTCAAATCTAGCCTCGTAGACCAAAAGGGACCACGAGATGTAGAATTCGAGGTGGGGCAGCAGCTCGAATCTGAGCACCTCATGAGTGACTCGTATGGTAATGCGTACCACATATTCAGATTCGGGAGCAAGGTTACCAAATAGGGGTCAGTAAGGTGTACCGTCCTAGCCAGTTGCATTTACCTCTACTGTTAGCCTTACAGTTGATCCATTTTAACAGTTTATATCACATAACAAGTAAACATGCAAGTCTGCCTAAATTCGAAAACAGTATTAAAATGAGGTTTTAGCCCTCAGAAAACCTACGGTAATGCTTTGCGCTTGGACGCGCGAGGTTTCTGAACTGCGAGGGTTTGTCGAACGAGAGGGGATCTTGGTCCTCTCTTCGCTATTGTGAGTAGTGTGTACTCAAGTAGGGTTGTATTTGGTTTTGTGTCACTTCAAGTGGCATGAACCATTTTTGTATATGAGTGTGAGTGCTCAAGAACACAAGGTCTGGTTGTAGCCTTAGAAGGAGGTATGAAAATTCAAACTAGGGTTTATGAGTGGAGAGAGTGCTGTGGTGAGAGAATCTCGGAAAATGAGAATAAAAAATGTTAACTTGCTGACCTCGAGCCAAATGAAGCTCGGGGGGTATTTATAGGGAGAGTCATTTTTGCGCCGTCAGTGATGGAGCCAAAATGGGTCTCTTCACAGATTGGCCAGAATGTGATATTTTGGCCAGAAATGCATTTCAGCTCAAAATCGATTTTCAGTGTTTGGAGTTATCCGGAGTGTTTTGCGGAGTGTTTGCATAGAACACTGTTTGAGTGTATTCCGGAAATGCTGAAGTCTTTGCCTATCTGAAATTGTTGTGGATCAGATTGCAAGTCATTATGTTTGACTGTACTACTAAAGGCTGCTGGGCATTTCTGAAACTCTGGAGGTAATGGACCTCGGATAGCATACCGAGAATTGGGCTAAGCTGATTGCAAAATGGGCCTAAAACATCGAATTTGCACCATCAGTGGTGGAGCAATGGACTAAAGTCCAGACTGTCCACCAGCATGACTAAGGCACTGGACCAGGCTTGGGTTTTGCGCCATCAGTGGTGGCGCCAAAGCCCAGCCTGGGTCAGGCCTGGGTTTTGCGCCATCGGTGATGGAGTAAAGGCCTAGGCTTGGTCCAATATTGGTCCAATTTTGACTTTTTGAGGGTTTTTGATACACTAGTATGAGGCTTTATTAGCCTCTCNNCCTCTCCGCCTACACAGGTAAGTTCACTCTCTTAGGCATGCATTTACATAAGAGAACATCCATTTAGCAAAACAAGGCATTGGGGCTCGACACTAGGGCTAAAGCATGCATTATAAGTGTAATAAGGTCTCTAAGCATTAGGTAATCATGATCTTGTTTAATTATTTTCGCAAAAAAAGCATAATTAAGACATATTAGAACATATGAAGCATTGCTTAGACAACACATTGCATAATGATGTAGAACGTAGCATGTTTTCAACTAATCCATTGCAAAGTTTTAAGCTTGGAAAAGAAAGAAAAGAAAAGGAAGCTTACTTGAGTGTCGGTAGCTCGAGACGAGATATGAGTCTCGGGATTCTTGAAGAGCGAGTCGTGCGGCGTGTCCTTCTTAGGTAGGAACTCAAACATGGGGCATCGCCGGAGTGGGTTAGGCTCGTCGGCCATAGGAGTGTGGTTGCGCTTCTTTTGACGGTTGGGTGCCATTTGGTGTGGTGATTTCAAAAAAATGTACTAAGAAATCTTGAAAAAAACAAAGAAGTTTTGAAGTTTTTGAGTGAAAAGATGTGAGAAATCAAGGGAAATACAAAAGCAAACGGGCGGTTTTTAGGTTAGAGAGAGAAATTTGAGGTTGAAAATGAGGAAAAGGCATCCGGATTGGGCTTTAAGGAAGGCCCTGTCCGACATGACTTAGTCAGTCCGGCCGGACATAGCTCCTGTCCGGTCGAACATGCGTAATGTCCGACGTCAGTTTGGTTTATCAGTGCAAAGTCTGGCCGGACGTTGCCAATGTCCGACCGGACAGTGACTCATGTCCGGCCGGACATGGCGCGTGTCCGGTTGGGCTGGGCCTTTAATAACCGCATATGGTGCGGTTACTATGTTATCCATCCATAAAGTTTTTGGGCTTTAAGGAAGGCCCTGTCCGATCGGACATTAGTCAGTGTCCGGCCGGACATAGCTCTTGTCCGGTCGGACATGCGTAATGTCCGACGTCAGTTTGGTTTATCAGTATAGAGTCCGGCCGGACGTTGCCAATGTCCGATCGGACAGTGACTCATGTCCGGCCGGACATGGCGCGTGTCCGGTTGGGCTAGGCCTTTAATAACCGCATATGGTGCGGTTATTATGTTATCCATCCATAAAGTTTTTGGGCTTTAAGGAAGGCCCTGTCCGATCGGACATTAGTCAGTGTCCGGCCGGACATAGCTCTTGTCCGGTCGAACATGCGTAATGTCCGACGTCAGTTTGGTTTATCAGTACAGAGTCCGGCCGGACGTTGCCAATGTCCGATCGGACAGTGACTCATGTCCGGCCGGACATGGCGCGTGTTCGGTTGGGCTAGGCCTTTAGTAACCGCATATGGTGCGGTTACTTGGTTATCCATCCATAAAGTTTTGGTAAGTTTTTGAATTTTCGGGATGCGCGGCATTTCCAGAAGGTAAGTTTTCGAGATGATTTTTTTTTATTATTATTTTGATCGTT
>CAAKMY010012958.1:0-14970 GCA_901111285.1 Corrigiola litoralis
ATCCATTTTTTGACACTATTTGAAACTAAACTTTTATTATCAATAACACAATATATATGATTTATAAAAATAATAAAAATAACTTTACATAGAAATATTTGTAAATATAAACCTAAGAATTATATATTTGTAATTTTTCATATTTAATTTGTGAGTTATAAAATAGCAAAATATGACCTCGACAAGTGTGAAAAAACTCTTGTGAAAAAATGAGTAGATCAGAGATAGTAAGACCTAAAAATACAACAAAATAACGATCCCGTGAATTTGACGGGGCCAAACACAAGTTTCTTGTCAAGTGGCGGCAAACAATAGAAACCCATCCCCATTCCAAGGGCAAAACCGTCATTCCACCTTTCCAAATCCTGTCCTCCTACCCGTGCACCCGTCGCACAATAACCAAATCACAAAAATCGAAAATTAGGGTTTATCTCTCTCCTCCTGCAAACAATAATTCAGGCTAATGGGTGTGCCGGCGTTTTACCGGTGGTTGGCGGAGAAGTACCCGCTCATAGTGGTGGACGTGGTGGAGGAGGAGGCGGTGGAGATTGAGGGGGTCAAGATTCCTGTCGATACCAGTAAAGATAACCCCAATGGTCTTGAGTATGACAATCTTTATCTTGATATGAATGGGATTATTCACCCTTGCTTTCACCCCGAAGACCGGGTAATTAATCCATTATTTCATTATTTCTCTTGTTATTTGGCGAAACGTAGTTGTTTTTGGTACATTGGAGTAGTTAATATTGCGGGGGAGGGGGATATGAGGTTTTGCCCAAATTCTTAGAAAAGACTGTCTACTTTTACGATAAATGTATTGTACAAGCTAAATCGTCTTACACCAATTTTTGGAAAAGAATGAAAGTAGACGAACTTCCGACAAGCTACAATGTCTTACACAAACTTTTAGAAAAGACTGTCTACTTTTATTAAAAAGTAGGCGAACTTCTTACAGGCTAAATCGTCTTACACAAATTTTTGGAATACAAGCTACATTGTCTTACGCAAATTTTTGGAAAAGACTGTCTAAAAGAAGAGGAACCTAAATCGTCTTACACAAAATTTTGGAAAAGACTGTCTACTTATGTTAAAAAAGTAGACGAACTTCTTACAAGCTAAATCGTCTTACACAAATTTTTATAAAAGTAGACGAACTTATTACAAGCTAAATCGTCTTACATAAATTTTTAGAAAAGACTGTCTACTTTTATTATGAAAGTAGACGAACTCCTTGTAAGATAACTCTACTTAAGCTCCCTAGAAGCCCAAGTCAAGTTATAGGTTTTTTTATGCCTTTGTTGGGCAGCATGGCTCCGTCTCCTATTAGTTGAAAATAGACGGTCTCGCCCAATCTTAAGCCTCCTAGAAGCCCAATTCAAGTTATAAATTTATATGACTTTTTTGGGCTAGCATGGCTCTGTCTATTTTTAATGATTGGTCTCTCCCAAAACTTTTTGGAGGTTTAGAACTTGGGACAACTTTTACCAAGCTGTTCGAAATTTTAACCATTGGGCCAACCTTGCTCCTCCTCACATTTGGCGAAACATAGTAGTTATAATGAGCGAGCGCACGAAGTCTTAGTTGGGAGTTATTAAGGAACGACCAGAAGTTGAGGATGCGAAATTTAAAGCGACAGTTTCTGTTGGATGGTGGAGTAGTTAGAATGTGACACTCTTAGTTTGGAGCGTTGATTAAGTTTCTTAGCATTAAGATAAATTGATTGGTAATATAGCCGAAAATACGATATTTTTTTTTTCGGAGTTAAATTTGATGTGAAAGTAGCTGATTGGTCGGTTGTGTTCATGCTTGTAGTGTGATGGGCTACCAATGATTTGGTGGGGATAATGATCGATTTGTTTAGCATTAGTTGTATATGAGAAAGAGTAGAGAACTTATGAGTATGTAGCTGAAACCACAATATGTTTTTGCTCACTAGAGCGACTACACTTTAAAGTGAGAAGGTTAATGCGAAAGTAGCTAATTGGACTACGAGCTACCAAGGAAGCAGTAGAAGGTTGTTGGAATGGTTTGTTATTTTGCTATGACAAGGTCGAGCTGATTACTACCTAGGCTGTGTTAAGGTATATTGCCCTTGTGTGGGTAGATGCTGTTGTTGTCGGGAAGCGGATTCGGTGTGAGCTGTCCGGTTAATTGTGTGATTTTGAAGTTGATGGATCGTTTGAGTTGTTCTTGGTTTAGTTTTGGGACGTAGAGCGGTGAGGGAGAGTTTATTTGGAATGAACAGTACGAATGAGGATATTTTAGTCCAATCTTGCTATTGGTACATATTTTTTGCTAGAAAGAGTGGATATATCAAGTTTCTTTGTTCATGGTCATCGGTCAAAGCATGCTTGTCATTTTTGGCCAGAAACTGCAATTGCCTGAAGGATGCATATGTTCTTTTGGAGTTTGACTAGCTTCCTAGTGCTGAGAAGCTTCGTTGTAGGAATTCTGTTTGTCCTGGAACCATGGTTGACCTTATTGGGTGGTTTGATTCAGGTGAATGTTTTTGAACTCTTATGAGGGTCGTGCTCTTGTATACTCTCTAAAAGAGATTATTAGAGTACAAGTGTGTTTCTCCTATGAAGGTCGTCTTGGTAATGCATTCTGTATATATAAATAAAAAATTAATGTATTTCCAGCTTGTTATGAATTAGGGGTGTGCCCATTTACAAAGGTGGACAAAGTTATCATTTCCTACAATGAAGATAAGGAAGAACGCTGTTATTTTATTTTGCGTCCTCTTTTTTTGTAGGATTATTTAGTGCTTGTTTTATGTTATCTCTTTCTCACTTCCTCTCATGTTTTAGAAAGGTGGTTCTTCTGTTCATATGCTTAATTGCACTTTATTTTAGACCATTTCATCATTACCCCGTGAGACGTTGAATGTCTTTTTTCTCTGTATGTATGCAGCCTTCCCCGAAGACATTTGATGAGGTCTTTCAGAATGTATTTGACTACATCGATAGGCTTTTTAATATGGTTCGTCCAAGGAAGCTTCTGTACATGGCAATTGGTGGGTATTATTATTTATATATTCAATTTGATAATACAAGCTTATCAACATTGGCTTTCCAATTAAAATACAAGGCACTCATGCCTTGTGAACTTCTTTCAGATGGTGTTGCTCCTAGAGCCAAGATGAATCAGCAGCGTTCTAGGCGATTTAGGGCCGCTAAAGATGCAGCAGATGCTGTATGTAACTCTCAGATTTGCTGCTTCTCCGTTTCCGTATCCTAGAGCAAGCATTAGCATGCTTACTTGAATAATGCTCTTTCTCTTGTTTTAGGCAGAAGAAGAAGAACGACTGCGACAGGAGTTTGAACAGGAGGGTAGAAAGCTTCCTCCTAAAGAGGCGTCACAAACTTTTGATTCCAATGTTATCACTCCTGGAACTGAGTTTATGGCAGTCTTGTCGATTGCTTTGCAGTATTATGTCCACCTGAGACTAAACAGTGATCCAGGATGGAAATCAATAAAGGTTTATATTGCTTTGCTGTGTGGAGGATCTGTTTTACAGAATTGATTGTGCTGGGTGTCTAATAATGTCTGGTTGTGTATTGGAAGGTTATATTGTCTGATGCAAATGCTCCTGGGGAAGGTGAGCACAAGATTATGTCATACGTACGTCTTCAAAGGAACCTACCGGGATATGATCCAAATACTCGACATTGTCTTTATGGATTGGTACATTTCTGCCAAAAATTTGTCAGCATCGAAATTAAGTCCCCTGGCGCTCTCTTGTGTGTATGCTCACCTTGTGTATATTGATGTTATTTAACAGGATGCTGATTTGATCATGTTGGCATTGGCTACCCACGAAGTTCATTTTTCGATCCTTAGAGAGGTTTTTGATGACACATCTATATGTGTTTTTGCTAGTTCAGTGTCTTTCCTAGTTCATTGCATGCAGGATTTGGCTATTGTTTTTGGGTATGTGCTGTTTTTTCCAAAGTAAATTGGTTTTGTATCTTCTTATACAGGTTGTATTCACCCCTGGACAGCAAGATAAGTGCTTTTTGTGTGGCCAGATGGGTCATCTAGCTGCAAATTGTGAAGGCAAGGCAAAGAGGAAATCCGGAGAGTTTGACGAGAAAGGGGGTGATGCTGGTGTGACCAAAAAGCCTTTTCAGGTTTGTCATCCACTCATATATTATATATTCTAAAAAATTTGATACTTTTTTTCTAAAAGAAAATAGTGGTATTTAAGCTTTTATTAGTTTCTTAGTATCTTGGTGTGTTTCTCACTATGATTTCGGAACTTTATGCAGTTTCTCAATGTGTGGACTCTAAGAGAATATCTGGAGCATGAGTTCAGGATCCCGAATCCCCTGTCTAAGATTGATTTTGAATGCATTATAGATGATTTCATCTTCATTTGCTTCTTTGTTGGCAATGACTTTTTACCCCATATGCCCACCTTGGAAATTCGTGAGGTTCGTATGAGATGTTACTCTTTATGTCATCCCTTATTGTAAGTTGTGAAATATGAGTTATTTTCCGATGGAATGTAATTTGTGACATATGAGTTAGTAGGGTTGCATTCTGCCTTTTTCATATCTTTCGATTAAGTTATATGAAAGAGCATTAGTTTCATTGATCTTGGTTTGAGGCGTAGTGGATGATTCCACTTTCATGTTCATTTGGTTGGCGATGCTATTATTATGTATACTCAAGATGCTGTCTTTATAATTTTTGTAAACCATCTGTTTGTATCAACTTCTGATGTGTGAGTCACGAGGCTGCATACTATTCTTTTAATTTTATATGCCATGCATTTACTTGTATGACTCTTGATATAATTTGCTGTGGACTATGTAAATGCGTTTGGTGCTTGTGATTTTTATGAGGAGAACATATGTTAGTTGATTGAGAACGTAACTGGTTTATGAGATTATAGGTGGGTTATAGGAGAACATAAGTGATTCTGTTCATACATATTCACTACTCAGGTGTGTACTTGATCTTCTTTGCTTACTCTTTAACTTTCGTTTTCTGTCTTCCAGGGGGCAATCAATTTGTTGATGGCAGTGTATAAGAAGGAATTTTGTTCATTAGGCGGGTATTTGACTGATGGAAGCAAGGTATCTGTTTAATGAGTTGTTTCACAACTAGGCCTGGTTTAGACGTGGTTGTTATCGATATTTTTTAGTATTTGTGCATGGACATCACATTAATCATATATTATCTCACGGTGTTTTCAGCCGAACTTGAGCAGAGTCGAGCATTTCATCCAAGCTGTTGGATCTTACGAGGACCAGATATTTCAGAAAAGGGGTCGGCTGCACCAGGTTATTCTTCTCAATCTGAATGTGGACTTGGTTTTGTTAATGTGACCGACAGACTGGGATGTTTTTGCCATTTGTTAGGGCTGTAGGTATTAGCATTATCTTGTATATTTTTTTTTGATTACTAATAATCAAGAATGCCTGCCCAGTAAAAACAAAACTATTATAGACTTAGGTCCCTTGTTTCATGTGGAGATGTCTTAGTTCTTCCTCCATTTTGTGTAGTTTAGAAGATGCACATCTCTATTTGGTATTGGCCCAGTAGAAAGCAAACAATACTGATTTCTAACACCATAACATTAATCAAATACATTTATATGGTTTGTAATTTGGATGGTTGGTGTACTCTAGTGAAGGTGTTTTGCCTCGTTGAGAATGCCTTCTGAGGGGAGCATGGAATTAGACTTCTAGATTTAGTTTCTCTAACAAAAAATTTTTTCTCCCGGTATCCTTACTTGTAATGCTTTGGATGATTCTTCAGCGTCAGGCGGATAGGATAAAACGTGAAAAAGCACAGGCAAAAAGAGGAGATGATGCACAACCTCAGTTCCAGCCTGAGTCTCTAGTTCCAGTTTCACGGTTTCATGGTTCTCGTCTTGCTTCAGCCCCATCACCTTCGCCGTTTCAGAAGGGACCCAGTGGTGGTTCAGATAGTGCAATGTCTTATTCTCGGAAAGTGGCACGTTCATCTTCAGCAGCAACAATTGGCGCTGCTATTGTTCAGGCTGAAAATAGTCTTGAAGACGACGTATGTGTTCTTTCTTTAGGAGAGCCTGTATTTATATAATACGGTCTTTAGGAGCACAATTATATATCTTCTATCTACTCCTGCAAACGGAGAGTTGCTCTGAGCTATTATCTGTGAACTAGTGAAATGATTGCACTTGTTTGTTTGCTCAGGCGCATGAAAATAAGGAGGAGTTGAAAGCGAGGCTTAAAGAGTCTATTCGTGAGAAGTCGGATGCTTTTAATTCAGAGGACCGTGAGGAAGATAAGGTTACCCCCAAATCTTTGTCAACTATTTCTGCCTTACAGCTGCTTTTAATTGTATGGTGTGCTGTCAAGCAATAAGCAGTTCTTATTGTTGATCGACAATGCTAAAAGTAGAAGCATCTCACTGAAAACAATGTAGAAACAAAAACTGTTTGGTATGGTAATTAAATTTATTGCATTTCTGTTTATGAACATTATTTGATAAATTAGTGAAGATAGAGCTGGTGTTATGTTATGAATAAACTGGACTATCGAATTGTGCAGATGCAAAATATGACTATTTGATAAGTAAGCAGATCATGCTAAGCAGTCCAGTTGCTGACACTGTTGTTCCTTGGTGTGCAGTTTCTATATTCTAAAAAAATGATGTTTGGCTTACAATGTATTATTGTCTTTTATACAGATCAAGCTAGGGGAGCCGGGGTGGAAAGAGAGATACTATGAGGAAAAGTTCTCTGCAAAATCTCTTGAAGAGATGGAGAGAATACGGAAAGATGTGGTAAGTTGCATAATTTAGAACATTTGAACATATTCTAGGTGCATGGTTGCACATATACTTTCTTGACTATATAGTAGTTGCTTGTTGGCAGTTTATGGGAGATATGGGACAATGATCGTCCTGTTGAGGATCTAAAACCTGCAGGGGTTAACCTTTTATTTTTTTTAATCATCCATTTAGGCTTGAACAGCTCTCAAACTTTACTTCAGTGTGTCCTATCAATATTAGGGTGAATCTTTCTGGACCACGTCCTTAGCAAGCTGCCAGCTCTTATTGTTGACAAGGGCGGCTGTTCAATAACAGTTCCAGGCCGGATAAATGGACCGGAACGGAGTCTGGTCTGGATTTTTTCCATATTTTTCAGGCTTAAAGTTGCTTAAAGACAGGGTGATGAATTTCGGAGTGGTTCTGATGTAAGGGGGCTGATATTTTGTATTCTGCAAGGTTATGCTTTAGTCATTGTCAAAAACTGACTGGGTAAAAATAAGCTTATTGTATGAAAGGATTGGGTATTGTAGACAGTTTGGGCAATTGGATACTAATTTCAGCGATATATGTTTCTGTATTGGGAGGATAGACGAAATTATGCAAGTGAAAGCAAGTGACGCAGGAGGGATGATGAGAGTTTTAGTAACATCAGTATGTCGGATGCTATTCATAACAATGATGATGTAAGAGGCAGAGGTTAGCTTAGACATAGCTTTTAGATCAATAAGGTTTAGACAAAATAACTGAGTTTATTGCAACTTGTGTTATCAGAGCTAGGTTGCATGGAGTCGGGGACGTGGACTGAAACGGGTACTGGGACAGGAAAACGGGAATTTCTCAAAAGTAAAGGTACGGGTACGGCAAGATAAAGGTTGAAAAACAACATAAAACAATGAAAGGTTAGGTAGAAAGATAAAACTTTACATGCAGTTAAATCACTATATCATGCTTGCAAGGTATCCAAGCAATTTTCTAAATGAAAATAGAAGTATGCATGAAATTAATTTGCGTTAGCTCCAAGTCCACATAAAACCGAGTTTCCTGGTGTTTTCAAGTTTCCATGATGGGGACAGGTATGTGACAGCAGAACATTTTCGTGCTACCTTGGATAAGAGTACTTGGAAAGTTGCTTGTTGGTAAAAGTAAAAATCATCTCAATCCTTGTCGAAGAAAAATTGATGATTTACACAATTTATTTAGTACCAAAATAACAGAAATGTTTTACTTTCTTTTTAGTTGTTAAGGATGTGCTCCCTTAAGCAAATTAGTCCAGCAGTGCAAGGGTTGTATCACATTATCTAGTACAAAGCTTGTGTTGTCACTTGTATAACTTTTACTGGTGGCTGCTGCCACGATTTGGGGTGTCAGGGTATTGTACTGATTTAATATAAACATGACAACTTGATTGTAAATTAGCATCCTTCTCGAAGTGGCCTGACCTGGTCATGTTGACCATTGGGATGAGGCATTGTATTAGACACTGGAGAGTGGAGATTATAAGTGAGAGATTCTTGTGTAGGATTAGTGCTATCCACCTTGTGAGGTCACTTGTATATCTTTTACTGGTTTGGGGTCTCAGGGTATTGTACTGTTTTAATATAAAACACGACAACTAGATTGTAATATAGCATCCTTCTAGAAATGGCCTCACCTGGTCATGTTGACCATCGGGATGGGGCATTCTATTGGACACTGGAGATTATAAGTGAAAGAGATTCTTGTGTAGGATACTAGGATTAGTGCTACCCATCTTGTGAGGTGCTCTGTTTGCTTTCCTGTATACTGCACAGCTCTTTTTCTGCTTCCACTTCCTTCATTTGCTTTCATTTATCTGGAATGTGAACAGTGTTATCATTGCAGGTGATGAAGTACACAGAAGGCTTATGTTGGGTTATGCATTATTACTATGAAGGCGTCTGCTCATGGCAGTGGTTAGTTTGTTTGTTTCTATCTCTCTCCCATCTTTTTTCTGCTTCTAATGTGTCTACGAGCCCTTTATCTCTAATACAATTGGCCATTTGGTTATTTACATGATTTTTATTTAGTACAATTTGAGTCTTACAGTGAGTTAGGGGAGGTGTTTTTAGTTAATATAGTTGTTAAACTCTCCCCAAATTATAATGTAAGGTATGTACCTTCCAAAATACTTCTTTTTAGGGAGTAAAGTTTTTTACACTAAATGAGTGAACTTGCATGGCGTATATTAAAAGTTGACTTTATTAAAATAAGATATCATTATATACGGAATATTTTTACATAGGGAATAGAGATAACTTAATAATGATACATCCACTTCGGTTTCATGTTATTGCTATTCAAACTTCAGCACAAAGAGACAATGGAAAAGATAAATTATCATTTCTTTTATTTTTTCCCTTTGTCGAAGTTTCTAGACTAGGTGATTTTTTTTTTCCTTTTGAGTGCTCCACAATGTGTATGTTTGGTTTCATCTGCTGTTTAATGAAAGAATTTATAAAAGTCTATATTTTGTAGTATGGAAAAATGACACATGAAACACTGATGTTATACTTTATTTACATACAACTTTGTAAAAATGACGTATAGAATACTAACGTCATTTTTTTTGCTTTTGTTGGCTTGGTTGAATTGGTAAATATTTTTACATATATTTCATCATACCATACACAAGTATTTGTGTATTTTCTGAGTGGATCTCTTTATTTTTTAGTATATGCCATGAAAGTTTATTCACCTAAATTAGGTAATAAAATATTTACTTAAATGAGGTATTTGGAAGGTTTCGCTACCTTACCTTGAGATTTTGGCTCTATTTTGACTAAAAACTCTATAGGGGAGTCTAAGCTACATGAAACAGGGTAATGGGATTTGGATCAAAATCATAATTGACTCACTCTGAACTTACCAGCCTGAAATTGATGTTATACTGATTGACCTTCGATAACAAGCTTATTTGATAACAAGCGCCCAAACCAAAATCACGTGAATCCTCAGCAAACCCGAACTATTTACAAGTAAATTTTCATTGGACTGTACCCAGAATAAGCTGATTCTTAGGTAGCACAATGACCTGTTTGACACGTCTATAATACGTCTTATGCATCATGGTATCTACTGGAAGCTGTTGGAATTTTGTGGTTATTTTATTGCCTCTAGATTAACGCCATTAAGATCTTATTTTTTGGTCTGTCTGGTTTATATGCTACTGGATGGGTGAGCTGTATTGGTAGCTTGGATCAGATGGTCTTGATGGGCAGACAAAATTCCTTTTACTGACAGATTAGTGTGAGAAAGGCTTCCTTGGATGCCAGAAGTGTAGGAGCTGCAGTTTCTTAGTTGATCAATGCAATACATTGCTTTTTTTCATCATTCACTTCTCATTTATTTGGTTTCTTTTACCATATGGTTATGCCAAAGATGTGAGGTGCATTGATAGTCTTCAAGTCTTAACTTATATAAACTTTTTGTGCTGCATGTCCAATTTTACCTGTGGTGATACTGCTAGAAAAAGTAAGGCTTCCACCAATCACCAATTCCTAGAGTTCAGTTAGTATTGTTCAGCATGTGATTGCATGTGAGGGTCTCCTTAAAATTATTCTCCATGTGTGTAAATATTCCTGTAAGTTATTGCTTCGTGGCTGCTCAGCTTATGTTTTTGTTACAATAAACATCTGAATTTGCTTTGCAGTTTCTTTTTTTTTTTTCCCCTATTCACATCTTTTGTTTTTCCAGGTTCTATCCATATCATTATGCTCCTTTTGCTTCTGATATCAAGGATATTAGTCAGTTAGATATCACATTTGAGCTTGGCACCCCATTCAAACCATTTGATCAACTCATGGGAGTTTTTCCTGCTGCAAGGTTGTAGTTGCTACTTACCTCTCTGTTTGGTAGTTGTAAAGTCTAGGGTTCTAATGTTATGAACTTATGATCATTTGCAGTGCCCATGCACTTCCAGTGCAGTACAGGAAGCTGATGAGTGATCCTGATTCCCCAATTATTGATTTTTACCCAACAGGTATGTTTCTAATACTCATTCCATTCCAAATTGAATTTCATAGTTCCTTTTTGCACAGTTTTTAGGACAACAAAATAAAAATGATTTATCTACCCCATATTCACTTGTACTTATACATTTACCCTTCCCAACCCCTATCTCCTTCCCCTTGTTGATAACTGATGAGTGATGACTCAACAACAACTCACTCATCCTCACCAACAACACAATACATCATACACCTCTTTGCGTCATCATCATTGATTGATTCCCATGGACTGATATCAACCTCTTGTTACCACCATGCTGCCCATCTTGCTGTTTAAACAGGATACTCGGCATCCTCTTTCCGCTCCTTATGGATATGCCTGGTGCCGGAGTCGGATCTGGGTATGGCGTTTATGGTTTCCACTTGTTGCCGGCAGGTATGTGAGTGGGGCTTCTGGGTCGTGTGTGTGGACGGCTGTGGCAGAGGAATGGCTGAAGTGGCGGCAGAGGTGATGGTGGGTTCAGGTTAGGAGTGAGCGGGTTTTTAGCCGCATTTTGGGCGGTTAGTGAAGGTTTTTTTAGGAGAGTTGTGGAAATGAGAGAGATGGTGAGTGTGGAGATGTGAACAGGATTATTATGTTATCTATCCATGCTAAGAATGCATTAGTGTGGCATCCATATTTTTGAGTAGTCAAGATATTGGAATTGATAACAACGTGTTTGATCATGGAGGAGAGAGAAAAATGGTGAAGGTGAAGGTGAGGATGGGTTTGAATGTTTGATTATGTAGGCGAGAAAATTGGGGGTTGGTATATGGAGTTGGAAAGTATTTGGGGGGAGGGGGATAAATGTGGAGGGAGTGGCTAATGGATTATTCTATGTAAGATTGTCATTTGGGTGGGTAATTGAGGTGTAAATTATTGTAAAATAAAAATTGGTGGTGGGGATAGTAGTGGCATTTTGGTGATTAAAAGAATCTGATTAGAACGATATGGTCATTTGTCCACTCAGGAATTTCCTTTTTGGGAGTAGGAAGTTCGATTTGGAACGCTCCTTTTTGTAGAGTAGGAAGTCTAATTTGAAATGGAGGAAGTAGTCCATATGTAGTTTTTTATTGTCAACATTTTTTTGCTTCTTATGTACCATCTGATTCTTGAGAATAAAGTAGCAGCAGAAAGCATGGAAGTTTATTATGGCTTCAAATTTTTTTTTATTAGGATTAGGAAGATGAATAGCAAACTCTGATGGTTTTGTAAATGCATTATATAGGTGAAATCAAAGGATAGAAGTATACTATATTGATGGATAGGTGTGTTGTTACCAGTATAGTCTTGTTTTCACCATTTCTTTCTTCTTCCAGATTTTGAGGTGGACATGAATGGGAAGCGATATTCGTGGCAGGTCTGTTTCCTCCTTCGTTTGCCACCTCTTATTTTAAATATATATACATGGATGTATTGACGCATTCTTCGTTGGGACCTCGTTAGGGTATTGCAAAATTGCCTTTTATTGATGAAGGCCGTCTTCTTGCTGAGATTGCAAAAATAGAAACTACATTAACGGTATGTACTCCATTGTGATTTTCCGTATTAATGACCAGTATATTTGTTCTGATCAAGTATGCTGTTTGCACTCTATTTCTGTAGGATGAAGAAAAGAGAAGAAACAGTAGCATGTCTGACATGTTATTTGTTGCGGTATCCCATCCATTGTCCCCATATATATTTTCACTCGATGATCGCTGTAAGCAAATGAATGAGAGAGATAGGGCTATAGTTAAAGAAGTAATTGATCCGAAAGCCAGGTGTGCGAGCTATTTTTGAACATTTTCAGATTTCCTTGCACCTTTGTGGTGCTGCATGCCTATATTTACTGTTAAGCTTAGGTGTCTAGGTACTCTGGCAATAACAATGGCTTATACTTTGATGCTTTCAGTTAATTATGCACGGATGCTTTCAAAGGGTAACGAGTACAACAGAATTGGGCATCTCTTTATTTTTGGAACTAGGAGTCCTTGTCCTCTGATGCTTGCCTGTTTCTACTAAAAAATATTATTGATTCTGCTCTTACCTTTGTCCATTGAGCAAATACCTGGCAGGAAAGCCTGATAGTCTCAAAGTGATATGGAATAGTGGTGGGAGTCTCAAAAAAAAAAAAGGGGAAGAAAAAGCTTTGCCATTGAGATTTCAGAAAGTAGTTTTTTTCAATCTTTGCAGATCGCGAAACTGTTGTCTAGAACTATAAGCTGAGTGGGCGTAAAGAGCACTGTTGTGTTTTTGCTTTAAACCTCTTTTCGGGAATTTGACTGATATGATTAGGGAGTGTAAATATGCGAATTTGTGGTAGTTACAGTGTGATATTTGGTTTCAGTGGCTAAAGTTGTTGAACCTTTTGCCTTCTTTTGGGTGTTCCTGTAAAGTACTATTATTGAATTTTGCTGTGACTGAATTATGAGATCATTTTTACGTTTTCTGATTTGATTTAGGTCTGCTTGCAGTGGGGGAATGAACGGTTACATATGCCTTTGTGCTGGCGACCCTTGCCCTCCTATTTTCAGGTCCCCAGTTACTGGATTAGAAGATATTGTAGACAATCAAGTCATGTAAGATAATGCATTCTTTCATATTGTTGGACCTTTTGATGATTTTGAGGTTGCTGTGGTGTCTAATTTGTATGCTAAACTCACGCTTTCACAGATGTGCCATATACAAACTCCCAGACTACCATAAACACATAACGCGACCACCTCCAGGCGTCGAGTTTCCGCAAAAGGTGTGTACTGGTCTTATAATATGCTCTGACTTTATAAGATGTTACTCAATGTTTTAAAATTGCTCGGGCTGCTGATCCTGTGGTTTTTTTTTTCTTTTTCTGCTACTGTTACTCCCAATCTTGTGATTTTTTATGTATCCTTTTTTGCATCACCTGTGGAAGTGCAGAGTTATCAGTTGCAGCTCTTATAACTTATTCTATGACCCGCAGATCGATTTATCATATTTGAAATCATTAGTTCGCTTCTAGGTGCGCTTCGTTGGCTACGTTTGATACAATTGGCAATTTGGCATATCTTTGGACCAAATTATCAGCTGGGAAATCCTGTATAGGAAGTGGGGTATTTGGCCTAGGGTTGAGGGAGTAGTATGTAGTCACAAACGTTAAGGTATCTAATTGGTCAGGGAGTTACCTCACATTTGCCACGTTTTGCTTTAAATAGTAGGCCTGTGACGGTTCTGGCCCTTCAATCTACCGTCTGTTATTGTAAAGAGCCAAGCTTACGTTTGACCTTCAACTTGGGCTCTGGCAACTCATTTATTTACCTATTGATGCATGGGATGTTGAATCCACCTTACTCAGTGCAGTTAAAGTGATTCAGCACATAGCGATTCTCTCATTGATATTGGATTCTTGGCTTTCAATGTTTTAGCTACTGGAAGTGAACATATGTTGTTGATTCCGATGTAATTTCTACTTTTCCTTCATTGTAGCATGGTGTATTACTGCTGGCTTATCGTAAACCTACCAATCCATGAATTATTTGAAGTGGTTTTGATGCCCTTTGTAACATGGATCCTTTGTGAAATCACCAGATGGTTATGCATTGAAAAATTGTGTTACCTACCGTGGTTACCGAAGCTCCAATTGAACCCGAAATAGTTTTTGAGCAGACATGCAAAACAAGGTAATGATTTGGGGCATGAGCGGCTGAGTGATTATCGAGTAATACCATGTTGATCCCTTCTCTCTCTCTGAGTAGAATTTAACAAATCCCATGATTCACAAACCAAACATGGGGTTTGGTTTGACCTAGTTTTACTAGATTTTCGTTTCAAGTGAGTAACAGCACCCCTGTACTGATCTCGTTGTAGCTGTTGTCTGTGATGGTCAAAGATGTTTTTAAATTTATGTTTAGCTAGTGTAGGGGGATTATTAGAGAGACAATTGCCAAACACGTGCTGGGTAGTTTCAGCTATCGACCCTCAACTTCCTCATTCATATACTTAGTTTGCACCACCTCACTTGTGGGTTTTGGTGCACAAATTGATTTTGAAACTGAGTTTTCACTATTTGCATTTTGTGTGAGTCTTATATGGAGAAAGGAGTGCTATATCTAACAGCTGGATGGAGGAATTTCCTTGTGCTTAAATAATCTTACAAGTGCTACAACGACAATACCATTACCCTAGTGCCCACGAAGGGGTTCCCGCCACAAGTGAAATATCGGGGGGGGGGGGGGGGGG
>CAAKMY010012980.1:0-11775 GCA_901111285.1 Corrigiola litoralis
TTTGGAACCGGTCCCAACCGGTTCCGGTTCCGGTTCCTCGGTTTTGGACCGGGTACCCGGTGTTGCTCACCCCTAATGCATCTGTTGGTGACCTTGATATTTAATTTGTTGTTAACATTTACAAAAGTGCATCCCTTTGACATGTATATGGTCATTTGATGATAGTGGGTTAATATGGCGAATTCTAAACTATTGGTTATGTAAAATGTTAAGCTAAATAATTTGTTTTATTTATATTAATACAAACCCATATTTAACTATACCATCAACAAATTACAATCAGCATATGTAATACGGAGTACTTCTTATAGCTATTTCAATCATAAAATAAGTAGTTTGCTAGGTTTTTGAATTGCTCGCGAGTTCTTCGTGCTCATTATCACCCCTAATAACTAGTATTCCCAATCATAGGGTTTCATTTCGTCCACATACTCGACCCTTTATTTTACACCTTCTTTCTGCATAGTCTATACCTCATCCATCACAAATAAAATAAAGGGGTTGACTATTGACACTTAAATGAGTACTTTTACACTCTCGGTTACATAAAATGCATTTAAGTATTAGAATCATAAATAATAATAAAATAAATGATATAATTTTGAAGTGCTAATAATCGGATTGCAATATATATACTAAGGTATCTTTCAAGATGAACGCATGACTCATCCAACATTCAATTTTTAAGATGTATTATTTGTGAAATTTTGGAAGCAAACTCCACCTAATCCTTTTATATTTTGGAGCTACTCCACCTAATTTTTTGAAGAGTACTTCACCTTATTTATATAGCCATAATTAACACCCAACGGCATATATGCATGCAAGTTTCTTCTAGAAGTAGCAAATGCATAGCATCTTGGTTGTGGAGAACCAATTAATAAGCTTTCGGGTCTTCTACCACCAATTTACAAAAAATTTCATTATATTTTTTAATTTATTTTTCAGTATATTGGTGTAATTGATATTGTGGCGGAGGGATATAAGGATTTGAACAGTCAAAACCATTTATAAGTATGTTGAACCCCAAAACTAGGCCAACCATGCTCATGCGTGCTAGTTGCTAAGCATTCTAAGATGTGATTATTGATGGTTTTTGTGAGGTTTCCTACCTTTTCTTTTTAATAGAAAGCGGAGAAGGTAAATCACACCAGCGTACTTCCAAATCATACTTATAGACGTACATAACCTTACATTGTTTTCTTGTTATGTAACATATATCATAAAATACACTTGTAATAGTATAAATTCTCATGAAATTTTTGTATTAGTCTAATATCTAGGATCTAATTAATGCTCTTATAGTTTCGGATTTAACATGGCCTTAATAGATTGGTTTAAGTAGGTGTGGATAAGGGTAATTTGACAAATTTCAAGAATTCACCTGCCTGCTCTCTCAAGTGGTCAGCTCTCTTACTCTTACCCCAATTGTACCCAATCATGACCCCAAACATGCATGAGGTTAAGGGCTCATTCTTATCAGCGGATTTGTGCGCACACTTTAAATAAAAATAAAATTTACATAAAAAATTGGCCGACACATCCTTGTCTATTTATACCTACCTCTCTCACATAATGTTAACCAACGCTAACAAGAAAAAGCTTAAAGTAGTTAAGTGTACTTCGTGCATCAAAATATGGCGAATGGGGATGTGAAGGTGTTAGGTTCATGGTCAAGCCCATTTGTGATGAGACCAAGGATTGCCCTGAGCTTGAAATCAGTAGAATATGAGTTTGTTGCAGTGACAATGAGACCAACGAAGAGTGAGCTTTTGCTTAAGTCAAACCCTGTTCACAAGAAGATCCCTGTTCTTCTACATAATGATAAGCCCATCTGTGAGTCCCTCGTCATTGTTCGGTACATTGATGAAGCCTTCCCTTCTGGTCACTCCATTCTCCCTTCTGATCCTTATGATCGCGCCATCGGACGCTTCTGGGCTGCCTACGTTGATGAAAAGGTATATAATGAACTTTTATATTACTTGTAATATGCTGTAGTTATATGTTTATATTGTGGATCTTTTAAATTCTTTATTGAGTTGGTTCGTTACTATGAAAAATTTCATTTCAGTATGTCTTGTATAAATGTGTGTGTGATCACTTATTAGTAGTCAACTGGTCAATGCTGCATTTTTAGTACCGTACTTTGTTGAAATCGTTTTAAATTCAGTAGTTTGGCAATGAACCAGTGAAACCCAAACTTACTTTTGGATCTAAAAGGATTAAAAGTTACTGTAATAAGTTTCCCGAAAATAGTCAAGTTTTTTACAAGTATGTCACGGATGTGGTCCATTGTCATCCCTAGCCCCTAGGCATGTGTAATCACTATTCTCAGATGTGCTTATATCAAAGCACCTGTCAAGGTTACCCACATTACATACTAATATAAACGAATTTTTTTAAGTATAGTGGTTCCCTAGTTTGTTTGGAATAAGCAAGGCTCAAAATGAGGGAGCGAAGGCTGCAGCTCTGGAGCAAGTGTTAGAAGGGATGTTGTTGCTTGAGGAAGCCTTCGGCAAATGCAGCAAAGGGAAGCCCTTTTTCAGCGGCGACAAAATCGGGTACCTTGACATAGCCTTTGGGAGCTTCTTGGGCTGGTTACGCGTAAGCGAGAAGATGAACAGTGTGAAGCTTCTTGATGAGGCCAAGACACCATCACTTGCTGCCTGGGCTGACAGGTTTTGTGCTGATGATGCTGTCAAGGAAGTTATGCCTGAGACTGATAAGCTTGTGGAGTTTGCCAAAGTGATCATGGGTAAGTAGAAAGTAGCTACTTTTAGTTAAATTTGAATGTGGTGATCGATGACGGTATGGGCAGCTCGGTGAGGTTGTTTATTTAGAGTTGGGTGATGCTACCTACGGTGTATGTAATGTAGTCATGACTCCTTTTCTTTTAAGACATTGTGCTCGTTAATAACACCGTTTTATTGGTCTAGAACTTATAACTATATGCTCTCAGTGACTTTGATGTTTTGTTGTTAGCGGTCACAAAAATGCATCTCTTTGCCACATATTTCCTTCTTCCCTTGTAGCTTTCTCTAAGACACTGAAATGGCCTATAATTTGTTAAGCTAAATATATGGCCATTCGATGATAGTGGTTTAATATAACGAATTTTAAACTATTGGTTATGTCGAGTCAAGCTAAAAATTCTGTTTTATTTATACTAATATAAATCTGGAATTAACTATACCGTCAACGGGGAGCTATGAGCGCAACCTGAAAGCACAGCATGTTTCCTTAAGTAATGTGGGGTTGTACGTGCAATGCATAAGTAATAACTCGATCAGTGAACAGATCCTCAAATCTCAATGCTTGTGGCATGATATTGTTTGTTTCACATGATGGTGTGAATTATATAAACTACTAGTGATTTAAACATCTTACTCGTCAGAGGCCAAGACGGATTATAAGCTTGCGGAATTCCACTTGATAAATTATGGTAATCGTAACCGAAAAGATGAACGATTAATGTGAAGCTGCTACATGAGGCCAAGACGCCTTCGCTTGTTGCCTTACCATATACAATATATACACTATTAGTTTTGTGCTGACGATGCTGTCATCGGGGTGATGCCTGAGACGGATAAGCTTGCGGAATTCTAATAAAGGTCAAATAATGGGATTAGAAAATGTAAGATTAGAAAAACGGGATTGAGGCAAAACATGTCACAAAATTATAAGAAAATGTACTCTGTCAATCACAAAAGAGGAATATGCAATTCCTAGGCAAACCTTGGGACATTAAGATAGATTACTTTTGAAAAGAAGAACAACATTTTCCTTTATTATATTATTGAGATTATTTGTCTCTACTTGTAGGGGTCTCAAATCGTTATAGTTGATTGGTTCTTAAATTGATGGTACATTTATATGCTTATACAACATGTTTTACATTACCGTTGCAAACTTGCAATCGATAGAGTCATATCACATTTATTTTCCGGCCTTCTCCTTAGAATGACGATGCATCGAAAACCCTGTCATTGATATATTCTCCATCATCAAATCGTAATCACCCTCATTTGAAGCTTTTTATAGAGGTGAGGAGGAGTACTAAAGAGTGCTGAAACTACAGCGGAGGACAAAAATTCTTATGCTAATCAAGAGTCTCTGTTCCAGTAAAGTAAGTATTTCGGCCTTCAATTTTTTGCTTTTGTTCAAGGCATATAAGCTAACTGGTGTACATAAGTTTGAAAACATTAAAGTTTCAATTTGAAGAGTCACGATTATTTGTTTCATTTGGTATCTCATTTCATTCCCAACACCTCCCTCTTTTACCACATAATCGCTTTTAACGTACAGTTTAACACAAGTAGATAATGTTGATTATATGTCACAGAAACAGTAAATGTAACTAAGACAAAAAATGAGACATCAAAATGGGGCACATAACCCCACCCAAATTTGAGATACGATAAGTATGTTATCAGCTACCGTCATCAAGTCAGTGGCTTAAGCATTAGACAGAAAATAATTTTATTCTCTTCAATTTCTACAGGAAGTTAGACGGAGTATAAAAGACAAACGTTTTGGATCATGCGTTTATGCGCACTTTCTCAAGTAGTACGTATTTAGTGCATAAACCACGGATTACGTTCTATATTTTGCACTCTTTTAATTCAATAACGATGCTAATTTTCTTCTGTAGTAACGATGCTAATTTACTTCTGTCAAGGAAGAGAAAAATAGCTTCGCTAACGTGATGTGTGAAATGGTTATTTCTATATAAAATTTTACCCAAGATTTGGCCGAAACATGAGAACAGACACATTAGTCTAAATTTCATTTCCATTGGTTGTTCGGCATGGCATATGTTGTTCACTTGTTCCTACTTGCTAGTAAACGTGTAAGCCCATAATGTTTCTAGAATTGCGCACTGTTACATTAAAAACAATATAAGCAAAGAAACTTGTCTGATTTCCATCCCACTACATATATTTACTCAGAAGCTATATTCAATTTCGTGACTAATATATACTCCCAGCTCTCTAGCAGAAATTGAAATATATTCTTCTTCTGATAGAACATTTCTTATAAGGGAAGACAAAATAAAAATGGTGAAGGGTGAAGTGAAGTTGTTAGGTGCATGGCCAAGTCCATTTGTAATAAGGGTAAGGATTGCGCTAAGTGTGAAATCAGTGAAATATGACTTTCTTGAAGAAACAATGAACCCCAAAAGTGAGCTTTTAGTAAAATGTAACCCTGTGTACCAGAAAATCCCTGTTCTTATTCACAATGATAAGTCCATCTGTGAATCTCTCAACATTGTTGAATACATTGATGATGTGTGGTCTTCGGGTCACTCCCTTCTCCCTTCTGAGCCTTATGATTGTGCCATCCAACGCTTCTGGGCTCTGTTCCTTGGTGATAAGGTATGAATGAATGTACAAGCTCTTTTATTGATTACTATTGCATTACCTTTTCTTTTTTATGTAGAGGAGATAGAAAACAAGATTTATTGTCGGTGTTGGCATGCGAATAAGGATAGCTTAATTGGATAGAATTTCTTTGTCCCGATCATGAGGTTGGGAGTTCAACTCTCATTGATATCAACTTTAGTTAGGTCTAGTGCATAGGAGATTAGGAGTGCAATTGATCTGCCAGGTGATTCAGAGTTCAAATTGTATTGTGGGTTTATATAGTTCATCATTCCTAAGGCAACGGCACCCTTTGATATATAGATAAAGTACATAAAGATAAGAAGGAAATGTGCATTAAGAGTCTCTCATCTCAAGACAAACCCTCTAAACTGACTTCAAATTTTCATCTCAAAGGGCTTGGAGAAACATTAAAATGTCTCCTTCAACATGAAGTTTAGTGAACCCCATTAAACAGCTTTTTTGAGGCTATTCTAAACCGTATGTAGTAGCCTGTACAAGGAGGAGAACCGAAGAACTCCCAATTATAGAGGTGCCAGCAGCTTCGAGGGTTTAAAATAGTCTCTGATGGCGAAAATTGTTGTAGCTTGCTTCTTTTAAGGAACCATGAACCATCTAAGTGTGGTAAAGACACCCATACCTATGAAGGCTTTGCTTCTTTAAGCTCCCTCACTGGCTATTGAGTCAGATATGTAGAAAAATTGTGACCTTTGTCTATGATTGAAAGTACGATATAGGTATGTGTGGCTATGTCCCATTTTGTGTTATATTTGAAATACCCGTGGCTGTGATTCGGTTTTCTAACCTTCAATTAAGTTGTGTTGAATCAATGGTTTAAGAACTAAAAAAAGATAAATGTAAAAACATAGAAAATTGATGGAAGTTTACGGCAATAGAGATGCTTTTATTGAGTAATTATATATGTAAACAGTTTGTCATAATTCCAATGATACAAACACCTTTCACTTCCTTTCCCAAAGGCTATGATTTGGTAGCTGGTTTTTTTAATTTTTTTGGAATAGCTATAATTTGGTTGTTGGCAGTCACATCTAATATGATCCAAGTTGATAAAACTGCAGTTGCTCCCAAGTATGTATGCGATAGGTTTTTCACAAGGAGGGGAAGGAAAGACAGCAGCTATAGAGAAAACGAAACAAGGGCTCTTGTTACTTGAGGAGGCCTTCGGTAAGTGTAGCAAAGGAAAGCCTTTCTTTGGCGGTGACGAAATTGGGTACCTTGACATAGCCTTTGGGAGCTTCTTGGGCTGGTTCCGAGTTACTGAGATAATGAACAATGTCAAGCTTCTTGATGAAAAGGAGATCCCTGACCTTGTTGCTTGGGCTGATAGGTTTTGTGCAGATGCTGCTGTCAAGAGTGTTATGCCTGAGACTGATAAGCTGTTGGAATTTGCAAAGATGTATAAGGAGCGCAAATTGAATACATCTAATTAAATTGAGTGTTAGATACGAAGTAGTTACTTAGAGCTACTTTTGATATTTTGGAAGATTTTTTCTAGTTCACGGGAAGCTACGGCTTTTGTCAAGGTAGATGCACTGAAGAAGTGAGCAGCCTACTTGTCGACAGTGCAAGTCTTGTGATTTGTGAATAATAAAGGGCAAGAATGGATCATTTTATTACTCCGTATAATTGAAGGAATGCAACACTCTGTCTAAAATATTGGATTTCGTTCTTCAATAATGTTGTGGATAACAGGGTAAGTTGATACGTGACAGTAGCTCATGTTATTATCTTACGGAGTACATATGTAAATATTGAATTATTATCCACATGAAGATAATACCAATGAGCCTAAGCTATAGAAATGAGAGTTCACGACATTTAGTAAGTAAACTGGTTAAAGATTGCCTGGTACTAAAGTAATTGATTTTGTTGCAATAATGCAATGAAAATATAGTGATGCACCAGAATAATCACGGACCAAAACGTTTTCTAGCCTAAAAATTAAGCATAAGTTAATAAATCTTTTTTCTTGGTTTTTTATTTTTCTGAATATTATTGATTTTTTGAGAAATAAGTAAATATTAGTTGAGAAAAACAGACCTTAAAAATTTATAACTGTAAAAATGTTTAGACTTCATACATACACAGCCCCCAGATATACTTTTTTTTTTGGAAGAAATAGAGATTACAAAAAGAAAAAAACAAGGACTGATAATAATTTAGAATATCTTATCACAAGTTAGGTGTGAGAGTCGATTCAGTGAGTAAGTGCAACGTGCAAAATGGGCAGAAGACAAAACACCTGAACTTATGGCTTAAAGTGCTAACTCCAATGTACAGAAGTTACAGGTTACTAAAAAAGTTAACCAAAGTCTTCAAAAGCCAACATAAAGCACCTTCAACAAGCAAAAAAACCAGTCGGTGGAATTCGTACGTATTCGTAGTATACTTATCACTCTTCATCGATCACTCTTTGACTATCAAAATATTGATCAGAACATAAAGAACATGGGTGAAGAAAGTGGGGTAAGATTAGACAAGTGGGGATACCAAGTTAGGACTTCCTCTGATAAGTGCATATCTGCCATTAATGATTACTATCACCAGGTTTCCTCCTTTCCTATTCACTATTTTTCTCACCTTCCAGCCACGAGATGAGATGTATAGTTTCATTCTTATTTGCGACTTTGTGCACCTCTGCATATTAAAATGTTAAGTTAGTTTATAATAGCTGATTAGTTAGTTGCTTAATTCTTATATTTGAAGGTGCTGAGTTATGGTAGAAAGAGGTCAATTATATTGGAGGCCCCAGCTCATGATCAAAACTGTGTTTTAGCTAATATTTTGGCTGCCCATTTTATCTCTGCTACTCATCCTTCTGAAGGTTCTTTCTTTCTTCAAGCTGCCAAGTCTCAATATGTAAAGTCCATCTCTTTTCTCTTTAATTGTTGCTAAAGTACCTGCTAATGATTGGGTTTGTTGTTCTAACTATTGTGGTTATGTTGGTGTTGTTGGTATGTGTGCAGGATGAAGCAACAGATTATGAAAAAGGTGTTTTTGATGCAGTGGCTTACTTGATGTCAGATGATAGGGATGATGATGTTGCTCTGGAATTACATTTTAAGGTTCTTTTCTATTGATTTTTGTGTGCTGTCCCACTAGATATGCAGATGATCAATATTATGATGTGTATAGCTGGTGATTATGTTTGAACTGACCTGTGTGAGCATTTTAGTATTCTTATTAGTTAGGGGTAAAGTTGCATACATTTGCAGACCAAAACTATGCTGTAATTGTGTTTCTATGTAGGAATAGGGAAACCAATGTTGCTAAAACATGCTAAAAATGTTAGTTATCTGATCGATGCTTTCTAGTTCATTGCTCCAAAAGAAAGCTATGTTGCTTTTCTTGGAATAAAGATCAATGCAAAACTAGAAGTGCATATTGAGTGTGGGATTCGGGTATTTCCAGGGAGTTTCATCTGCTTTGGTTCTAATTTTGAGTTGGCTAAGTGTCATGCACTGGTGCTAGTTCAAGTGCATAGTCGGAATTGGGTGTCTTGGTAATAGAATAACTCAATAAAGCATCTCTCACCTTTCATTCTCAGTGACGAACTAATTCGGAATTGTTATATTGATACTTTTTATGACTTTAATAGAGCAATAGTTTTAAATCTGTTGAGAATCCGATGTCTGATTTGTTTGAGATTCTTAAAGGTTCATGTGAGATTCATATGGGTAAGTGGCACATGTTTTTCAGTTGTGTATTTTTTCACTGACAGATGTTAAGAGAATTTCCAAAAGACCTAGCCTCTTTGAAGAGGGCTCAAATTCTTTGCTTCTACATGGGGCAGACAAGTCCATCTCTCGAACTAGTTCAACAGGTTATATTTTATGAGAGTAGTAGCATTGTATACCCTGTATTGTCCTTGAATAATTAACGGAACATGCAACAGTTGCAAAGGCTAATATTGACTTCCCAAAATGACGTGGATGTTGAACAACATAGGTTCTCCCGGAAAATGAAGGAGAAAGTTACATATATGGTATGCTTGCCTTTCCTTTATTGGAACTTGACTGCATGGAGGATGCTGAAAGAGCTGCAAGAAAGGCACTTGACATCAACCAGCAGGATTTTTGGGCTCAGCACTGTGTGAGTCAAATCTTTTATAACCTTCTTCCAGAGACCTGGTTACACGTGTATTCGAGTATGTACTTGGCTCGCATCTCAGTTCCGCTTGCTGTTATTGGAGTGTTTTTCTTGTGTATTGGTCAATCCGGTGTGAACAAGATTCACATCTTTGTTTTGAACTGTGCTGATTCCGGGGTCGCTAAAACTTGTTAAAGCAGGATTACGGAGTAAAATTGAGAGGACCCCGCTTTATGTGTATGCTGAAATATGGTGATTTTCTTTCGCGAGAATTAATCCACACCCTATAGTTGTGTTGGCTGATGATGTGACATGCTACAACATTCCGAGTTGCTATATCAGCTTATCCACTTCCTTTTTCAATGCAGTTGTGTCATGTCTTGCAATATGAATGTCGCTTTGCGCAAGCTGTGAAGTTCATGGAGGAATGCTCGCCTTCATGGGTGTCTTGTGCCTCATTCATGTGTGTTCATTGCAGATTTGACATCTGTTTTGTCGTCTTATTATTTTTCCTTGATTTGATGCATGAAGGTCTTGTTATTAATCTTTAGGTACACACACAATTGGTGGCATGTTGCTTTGTGTTACTTGGAAGGTCATTCCCCGGTGGAAAAGGTCCTAGATATATATGATCATTATATAATGGAGGAACTAGATAAACCTGATGCTGCACGATCAGAGGTTTGATTCCTTCTATTTTATAACATCTTCCATCATTGATATTTCGTTTCCTTAATTTCCTTTGGTTATTTCAGGTCTATATAAATGCTTTAGGGTTGCTGTTGAGATTACATGTACGAGGTGAAATCAGTCCTTTTGAGGACCGCCTGAAGACTTTAGCTGGACTCTTGACAGATAAAGTGAGTTGGTGCTTAGTGTTCTAATTTATGTTTGTGTTTTCACAACAATATATTCGTAAACAGAGCCTATAATGCTAAGTCTTGGACCTTGTTGCGCCTTCATACCTGGCACACAAGGCGTCTACATTAGATTTGACGCCATTCAATATGCTTTTGCTTTCTGATTAGCCATTTGGCATTCTTAGAAATAGAATTACGTCTATTAGCTGTTATTTGGTGCATACGAGGAACAACAGCTTCAGCTTCACCTAAGAAAATTTCTCCGAAAGTGTCCTATTGTTTACAAATGTCATCCCTCCGGTGCAGCCAGAAAATATGTAACTAAAAATTTCTTGTTTGTGTTTAGGGTATCTGGTTTCTGGAATGGCAGCTTGATGTATTTATACTGTGGGCCTTAGCAAGTATTGAAATTCTTTCTGGAGCTCAAGAGTTACTTGAAGGCTTGAGATTAAGGTCAGAATTTGAAACAATTTTCTACAAAACATCACTTAACACTTACCTGTTTTAGTGTTTTGCAAAACAGGAAAAAAGTACGTAGAAATATATAAGCACTTAATTTAGCTATATTTTTTTCATGTAGAGTGTCAAAAATGGACGAGAAGAAGCAGAGGTTGATGCATAGGGGTCTCTCTGTGTGTCTTTCTTTTCCCTGATGTCTATATTACATATCACAAAAATTGCTTATATTGTTATTGATGTTTTGCACATTTCTTTGAAGATTTTTTTTTTTTTTTTGGTTTTCTAATTCAGCTTGCGGAAGCTCTATATGAGTATGGTAGGGGTAACGACAAACACGCATTAGAGCTCTTTGGTACTGATTTTGACGCTAATGACTGCAAGGTATTTCACAAGTTTTATTTTAAGTTTGGACAATAGACTATGAATGTTGATCCAGCATAACATTAATTCCAAAGCTTCATTCATCCTTCAAAACGAACTAATGATTTGTGTGTGTGGCTTCTATTTATTATAATTGTTTTTTTTTTTTTTTTTGATCAAAATGTATTCTGATAGATAATAGGGGCATCTGATGAGCAACTCGATGTGTTCAATGAAGTTTGGTACAATTTGCTATTGAACTCCGGGCAAGCCCATAAAGGTTCAACTTCATGCGCTCATGTTGTTTGACTACTCTCATCGATCATCTTGCTTACATGATTCAATTTTTTATGCTGTTTGCAGTGATTGAGGTAATTGAAAAACGGCTTAAGAGGAGGGATGGTGTGCCCTTTTTGTGGCGTCTCCTGGTATGTCTCTCCTCTATATATCAGAAGGTTATTTAGAGTTAATATTATTTTTTTTTTTATCCTATTATTTAGAGTTAATATAGTTATGTACTACGTATCTTCTTAGTATATACTTCCTCCGTTTCTTTTTTATCTTCCCATTTTACTTTTGGGCACTATTTATATGTAGCTTTTACT
>CAAKMY010012991.1:0-38169 GCA_901111285.1 Corrigiola litoralis
ATGATAACAAACTTTAATGAATATAACAACCAGTTTTGATGAACGTGACAATAATTTTTGATGAACGTGACAATAATTTTTGATGAACATGACAAGAGAATCTGATGAACGCGAAAAGGGGTGCATGTGAAAGTATGGTCTCGGGTCCACAGTATAAGGATACATATGGTGACATGATGACGTGGCTCAATACCGTGACAATACCGCCTTTTAACAATATTGTATAGATATAGATATATTATATATTATATTAATATATATATAGAATTTGTGACCAAAAAATGTATAATCACACCGCCTTATACAAATTTTTCGATATTTTTTCCCAAGGTAACATCTTGGCCCTTCATAGAGTTACAAAAGCAACTTTTTTTTTTTTGAACTAGTTTACAAAAGCAACTTGACAATGCTGTATTGACTTTCACAAAAAAAAAAAAGGCATATAACTTCCTTTATAAAAATGCACTTTACTTTGTATGCAGTTTAACCAATTTGTTTCTTGTATGACAAACCCTAAAGGGGAGGCATATTGGCCTTACTAGTGATTATTAGTAATTTTGGGCTCGACACACGAAGCTACAGCGTGCAGTAAACTCAATGGTATAATGGGTTATTGGATCTTGCACAGACCCATTTCACTTTGGAAACCCAAACCACACCACAAGATATCCAAACTATGAACATAAACTAGTGATACCTCACTCAACATAGACAAGCCCCTCGGCCAGATTAAGTTTTCATTTGCATTTACTGACATCGCAACTTAAGGAAGGGGAAGTATATCCAACCTTATGTCTTGTCTCATATAACACAAAAAAAAAGATGAACAATCTCAAAGCCAGAAAACTCGCAACCCAATGACAAAGTGACCTATCTTGAACTTCCCTCCAAAGGAACACTGAAAGAAAACAAAGTATCTTCCTGGTCCAAGCTAGTCTCAACATAGAATAGAGGCTAGCAGCACTATCTCAAATCTCTTCAAATACACGTTTCAAAGAAACAAACGTACAATTACCCAAACTTAAAAAATGATTACATAAACATGAGCTATAGCAACAGAAATAGAGTTCTTGTATATTGAACAGCTTTTAATTACTAGCTGAAACACTTTCCGAGGAAACTTACTAGCCCCTTAGTAGTATGCTTTGCGAGGGTTGTTCTGCAATATGCACAATACAATCAGTACCATCCTAACAAATACGAGTTTTTGATAGACATGACAACTACTTCAACAGACACGAACAAAAAAGAGCTTGTTCACAGGAACATACAACTGAAACAAAGAGAAGCAGCAGTAAATACCAGAGGGTTGGGTCTGTGACGATATCCCAGCATCATCCGCTTCTTGTACTGTTCGTATATATCGTCTTCAGGAGTCACTTCACCGGGTTGCTGTGCACCAACTCCCAAATGATCTTTCTTTACATTTCCTGCTGAAATAGGATCCGCAATGCCTTTCCGGGAACTCCCCAGGCCCTCACCTGCAGAACAATCCAAAGCAAGGTATAAAAAAGACTGCTGGTTCAAAACAACTCATAATCTTGATACGTCTTTTCTCTAAATGAGAAATTTAAACAGCAACCAAGTACACAGTTGCAAGGCAGAGTACAGCACACCACCAAGACAACAGCGAAGAGATAATACAAGTAGAAAAGCAAAATACTCAATGCTGCCAGAACAATTTCCTCTGGTTTACACCTTCAGACACCATTCAGATGCAATAAAGAAATCATAAGACAAAATAAACTTTCCAAGGTCAGCACAGAGAAGACAACTATGGACTTCAACAGTTACACTACAAAAAACATATGACCTAATAGATATTTTGAATGAGAATATTCAGGACACTGGTGATGCTCAGAGCAGACATCCCATATAAGGGTACAAAAGTGTGTTGCACAAATCACATTCGTTGTAACACTTCCTTCAAAAGCCATGTATACATAACACGATAGAAGTGATTTCTTCACAGCAGCAACAAGCCAACAACAAATCACATATCCCATAACTGCTGAGGTTTAGACGGTCCAGTAAGCTGCCTTACCCACTTCCGGGAAACAATTAATTATATTTACAGATACTCAATTATTAGTGCATTTAGATGGTCATGCAGTTATAATCAACTATTATGTTGACGGTACCACTTCCATTCGAAGTGGATTACCAAAAAATTTGGATCTGCGTGTAATACAACAGGGGGGAACAAACCTTCTCTCCAACCCATTTTCGATAGAAGCTTATGACCAACATTATCAGCTTGTATTTTTGCCCTATCAGCAGCCTCTTTGTTCGCTTTTTGTGCAGCTGCATCATTGCATTTGGCCATAAAAGTTTCGAGCTCTTCTAGAGGAATGTAGTCTCCCATGTGATGACCTCTCTTTCCAGAAGAACCAGAACCAGAACCAGAACCTGATATCACAAATACCATATAATTGTTACCAGAAATTGAAAATACATTGGACAAAGCAGATATAAGCCCAACACATCCGACGAGCAGCTCAATTCCGATGCCAGTAGAGAGAAAGCATGATTTCATGTATTGAAGTAAGCTTCAACAGTTTATGACCAAAAGCATTTCAACATCACTCATCACGGGATAGCTAGACATTAACCTTGAAGTGAAGCTGGCGGAGGCATCTCATCTCGTGATTGTTTAGGTGGCCTCTTCCTCTCTTCTGCTGCTGCTTTTTTCGCGTAGTACTCCATCATGGCAATAGGATCCATTCCAGACCCTGATGAATCAGGTTCCCCTGTAAATACAAATCTTAAAAATAATGCAATGCTAAGTCAACAACAAAAAAAAAGGAATATAGATCAAGACCAGGTTGTTACAGATACATTTTACTGTTTTCAATAAGAGAAAAGAACACAAGTAACAGTAAATTTTTAAAGGTCAGAAACTATTTAATATTTCAAGTAAAGGCCTCAGAATATGCAAGCCCTTACACGCACTTTAACCCTTCCACAGTTCCACCGGCTGCACATGGTTAACAACATTCATGGAAGTATGACACAGTTCAAACATATACATCCATGACAAAGGTATTCTACCAGGCAAAATTACAACATTGAACAGAACAGAAGAGCAAGATGATTTCAAATGTAAACAACCACCACACAGACTATCCAATGAAAGGATATTAGTCAGCATAGGTCCCGAGTGAAGGCTTTGTGATAATGCTACCATTACAATACCTACATGTCGCTCTAGAGCGGATAGTAGTTTGCTCTAGGTTAATCAACAACATTTATTCACCAGCTCAGGTTGCTTCTTCCTCTACTAACCAAAGCAATGTTTTCCAGATACAGGAATGTAGAATTACATGTATGCTTACCACCTTTTGCATATGAAACCTCCAGTGAACTTGCCCCATTTGTATCATATACAGCTGAAGTAGAATTCGGATAGTTAAACTGTGGGTTACTTGATCTCAGAGTAGTACGGCTGGCTGACTCGCTCCTATCACCTGAAGGTTATTAATCCAGTAAGAAGATGTTTGCTCCAAACTATACACGGATAATGCCAGCCAAACCACATGCATGCAAGAATTGATAAAGTGGGAGGCAAAGGATCACTCTAATTCAAACCATATTATAAAAATAACCTTTAAAAAATCAAAAAGTAAGGAGAGGGGGAAAAAATTACATGGGCACGCTCTCTCTCTCACTCTGTCTGTTCGAGAGTCGCAGCCAGAAACAAGAACCGTTATAATGCCATACTATGCATACCTATAACTACTGATACACAGAGCTCCCCTCATATTCTCCAATTGCATGTACCTTTCAGCAACTCCGTACAGTAACCTAACTGGACCTCCAACTTTGTAATTCAAGTATTCAACTAAAATGCGACCTAGTTATAACTAATAAGCTTTCCAATGATCTGTGTAGTGGCCTAAAGAGACACCCTATCCAGTTGATAGACCTCTATGTTCAGCAAAAGGTAGAACTTAGAAACCACCAATCTAGTGCCCACCTATAATCCCCACAATGCAGTCAGGATCTATGCAATAAAAACATGTACAAGTATGCTATTTCAACCCTTGTAGAGGAAAAAGGGCAAAGTATACATGTCATCATTCAACCTAACAAGGAGCATGCAAGTACCTGGACTAGCTCATGGTAAGACAAGGACTATAATTACATTCAGTAACACAAGGATATAGGACACTGATGCAAAGAAAATAACTAAATAACCACATTGACTCAATACCATCACACCACGTACAAATTGTTACAAGTTGACTTTCGTTGTTCATTGTAGGATTTATCTACAAACCCGAAGCGTGAAAAAGCAATAAATATGAGTAAACTTTCCAGGGATACCAATGGTTTGGAACACCATCTCATTTGTGACTCCAAAAACAAAAAGGTATTTTTGATTCATAGAGCTTGTTAGCTTAAAGTCAAACATTCGGGAAAAGAAACAGTTGAGACTAGGGTGGAAGAGATCAAGAGAATTTAGAATAAATTAATTGAAGTCCAGGAACCAACCACTTTGTGCAGTTCGTGAATCTTTGGTTTGTCCCAGCACTTTCTCCTCTTCCTGAATACGGTACTCATAATACTTATACTCTACACAGTATACATCAAATAAAAATCTGCAGAGTAAACAAGCAAGATATTCAGACATTATTTCAGAGAACCAAGAAAAAACCAAAAAACCTTTTCATTAAGAATGACATTTACGCATCATAAGGAATAAAGAAAACCAGTGATAACAATAGATCCCACCAAGAACTTTCAATTTCAGAAAAACCATTAGATTGCAATCTAGATCAAAAGAAAATCTTTAACTGAGAAGAACATAAATATTAGACAATGATACAAAAATAGCTGTTTCAGCCCTAAATAGTGCAAGGTATCCGCAACTTGTAGCATTTATGTCATTTACTGCACCAGATTACTCCATCAAGACATAACAGGGGGTAATCGCCAGATTGAATTTTTTTACTAACAGCTTTGTCCCAAAATCTTAAAGCACATCTAACATTTGAAGATCAAACTCATTATCATATTCGCTAAAAGGTAGCACTTGGGAACTTGGGTTTCAAATTAATATCTTGGTTCAAGGTTTTTAAATTGAATTCTTCATATCAGTTCCAAATCAAGTGTTGGAATGCAATACAAAGGAATGGCTACACAGTGATCCAGACCACAGTATCTTAAATGATATACCCTATAATGTTATCGACTGTAGATATTGCCCAAGATTGATCAATATCTGCATGGCATTTCTAAATCACATGGCTTCACCAATTATAAGAGAAAGAGGCACACGGTTTACACATACTCGTAATCCTTATAGCACCAAAATCATGGATAACAAGCAGCAATTATTGTATAAAGCACAAGTCAGCTATGCCTGCAGATATACTATAAGCTGAACCACAGCAAGTAAATTCCATAAGCAATCATTTGAAGTCAAACAGGCTACAATCAGATAAGACAGTACGAAAACAAACCTGAAAGGAGTATCTCCAGGATTCTTCTGGCGGGTAATATCCTCAATTTGCCTTCCGTTTTTAGCCACAAAACTTGCTAGTCTGTCTGCAGCTGTCTTCACTGCAGGATCACTTGGAGAAGGAGGTGCTGCATGTCACTTAAAGAACTGATTAATACCGAGAGCATGAACAACGCAATGCAAATTACTCTTGCAGCAGGCGTGCCATAATTCCATATCGTTCATTGAACATCTCTTTCCCCATTGTTGAAAGGGACTTAAGATGTAAAGCTGCATTCATGAGACAACACATTCAAAATAAATGGTCCTACTCATTTGCTATTTCACAAAGTAGGTTATCCATCTGTCTTCCCAATATGAATGCACTTGATATGCAAAATGTCATAACAGAAAGGCAAAAAGAATCTTGTGACACATATACCCTCTAGTTCTGTTTGCTCAACTGTCATCCAACAACAGCACTTTAAGGCCCAATACAGAAATAAAAAAAAAAATCCATGCACCTTCACTAGTCATATGAATATAAAATGATATCCCTTAAAATAATATCCCTTTTAACCACCAAAGGCAGAATATGGTAATGTTCCACCAATAATTCAATATTTGGTCGATTAAACAACAAATTACAAGATAATGAGCAACTATGCACCACATCAGCTTCTAGAATACGTACTAGTATGTCATTCTTTCATTGTCAAAATCTAGAGGGCACTACATCCAATACCATCTTAGCCTCCAGGAAACATATTGGCAACTAAACCACACATACAAATCAGTTGATCAACTTATACCACCGTTTACGGTAGATGGTGAAGAAATGCAAACATGAGAGCACACATCAGCCAGAATTTATGAATCACAACCATGCCTGGAAATTTACACCTATAACTCAAGTCAGTAGAGATTTCCCAAGACATGCCACAAAAAATGAAAACAAAAATTCATCTGATGACAGGTCAAGCCAGAACAAACCCTGACACAACTGCAGAATGTCCATGCAACATGGTAAAAGCCAAATTGTCCTTGAGAGCTTGTAAAGTAATAAAAGTTGAAGAACAAATCAAAAGATTGTAGACAAACACGAACTACGCATATAGAAACACATACAGGGACAATGGATGACACCACATAAAATGGCACACCACTGGATGAGGATATACATGCACTCACCAACATGAGTACCTGTGACCCTGTGCACATACTGAGAAAAGGAACTGGGACTAATAAAACTAAATAAAAAATATTGATACAGACAGACATTACCAACATCAAGTTTTCTCAATGGCACGCCAGAAATTTCTGGTAGGCCCAATTTCTGTCGTTTTGCAGAAATTTCCTCCGATGCATTTTCCATGTCTTTATCATCCTCATCATCTTCCTCAGCCAACTTAATAGCAGGAGCCACAAGCTTCGATTTCTGCTTCAAGCTAAATGCAAGCTTGCCCCCTGAAGAAACTGTAGCAGTTTTCCCCGAAGAATTATGCTTAATTTCTTTTCCAATTTTAGTGCTAGTAGGAGTTGAGTTTCTTGGTACATTTGTTTTTGGTCTAGAATCCTCAACTACAGCTGTCTTCTCAGTTCCTTGTTGAAGCTGTTTAAACCTCTCCATAAATGAGCCATCATTAGCAAATAAGCTAGGAGGCACTCCTTTATCCATGTGATTATCCACTTGCTTTTAAGCTGTTCAGAGGATCTCAACTGTTCGACAAGATCTTTCAAGCCATTCAGACATTTATAACACTTTCAAAAGTAGAAATATCTCTTGTTTTCACATGTAAAACAATAAAATATACTTCCTTCGCTATTACAGAAATTAATTTGTGATCACCGACAGCCGGATACTCACTCAACTTCTCAGTAGAAAGGTTTAGCACATAATATGAAAACCATAAAACAATGTCTACAACCCTAAGAATGGCTCACAACTCCCCTTTAAACTCCTAATCATAAATTATTAACAAAAGCTATGGCTTTCCAATATAAGTACATCCAATATCAAAGAAAGGCGTTTCTGCTCTGGTTTGGACCGCAACATTCATACAAGAGATGCCACTGGAAATATACATCTGGCAAGACATCTCGAAATACGCAAAAGGGTAAGTGATTAATCCTAAAAACTAGATAAACACACTCCTTACAAATGATGAAGTTTAAGTGTTTAACTCACACAACTCTCGAGCTCAATAAAACAACAGCACAACCCAGTTACAAGATTCATTTTACTTCATATACCTGTGTTGGGTAATTAAAACTCCGACATGGTTACGGACAGTTGTGACATCATGCAAAGCCAAAAACCCCTTATATTTCACAAAATCGTACACTTGTAGAATACTTACAGCCTAGTCCGTAATATTAAATCTAAACGTTAATAAAAAAAGGGAAATTCATCGCACAACACAAACCCGAATTCACTACAGCAATCCAAAGAATCAACAATTACCCTCAAAAATTCTCCTGTAATACCTCAAATATCAAATACCCACCAACCTCAACTAGACCAAATCCTCCCCAAACAACCAAAAGTCATCGAACTTTCTACAAATTTCACACAAATTCACAAAAGTAGACGAGCTCCTTGCAAGCTAAATCAACTCAAGCTTCCTACAAGCCGAAGTCAAATCAGAGATATCTATCCATCCCTTTGTTAGGACAGCATGGCTCCGTCTACTTTACGACAAAAAAGACGGTCCCTGACAACACTTTCCGCAATATCAACACCCTAGAATTGCCCAAACACAAATCCCAAATTACTGAACCACAAAAGCAGAACTATAACTCAATCAGCAAACCCAACAAAGTCGACTAACACAAGCAAATTTTAAATCAATTGAGCTATTCATAAAAATCAAATTGCATGAATAAAGGTTCAATTTTTCCCCAAATTGAACCCTGAATTAGGGTTCAATCACAAATATTGTTGTATGATTAGAATGTAAAATTGAATTGGGAATTGGATATTATACCTGAAGAATTGAATTGGGTATGTAACGAATTGATCGATCAATGGTTAAAAATGTGTGAATTGAAAATCAAGAAAATGGCGAATTTGGGGATTTGTTTTAATTTTGTTTCCTTTGAGGTGTTTGGTGGAAGTCAGGGTTTGCAATCTTTGGGTGCTAAATTGGACAATTTTTTTATTTTTCAACAAGGTTAGATGGGTGACATCATGTCTAATAAATAATTTAGAGATCGTAAAGTTGACCCGATTTGACGTACCCAACACAGACAACCCGACACCCGACTAGATACAGCACGAGAAAATCGGCATCTAAAACAGACTCGACCGGAGCTGATATTTAACCGAGCCTCGATACAGCCCGAAAGTTTAGAACCCGAAATTGACCTGTGTTGATCTGAAACCGAGTCAACCTGAAACATGATTCAACTCGACACGACACGATACAGATGTCGTACACAAAATTGATTGATTCTTTGATGATTCTTACATGGAAAACCATTTAAGTTTTTTACATTGGAAATTTTTACTATTTCATAAAATTGAATATACAATATTGGAGTAAATTTATTAATTTTATGTTAGGATAGATAAAAATTCGATTTTAGGTTGTGCCTGAATTAAATTGATTCAAAACTAACCCGAACTCGACCTAAAAGAATAACTAACATGTTGTGACCCGAACACCACAAGACCTGAACCGAACTGACCTTAAGGTGGTCATGACCTAAGTGGATCGGAACCCGATATGATACGACCCAAAGTGACCCTACTCAAAACCAACTTGACCCGCTTAGTTATTAAATGTAACCTTTTAAACTAATTGTAACCTCAATTTTATTAATTTTCTCCCCAAACTATCCCAACCTCACTTCACCTATTTATTAAATGTGGTATCCACGTGGCATACAACTCAATGAAGACAGGCAATTCTTATCCCATATTTCAATGTTCTTTCACTATCAATTAAAATCAGTTACCTTATCAGGTCTAAAAATTCAGCTATTTAGTTATGTAACTTATCAGTTTTCAGTCACCCTATCAATTATCAACTACTGTCTTTTTTGCCAAACATAGTCATAGCCTAAGCCTGCTCAAACTCAATTTTTTTATTTCATTAAAAAAAGTCTTTGATAAAGACTGCTTTACTTTGGTCAATCCTTAATAAACTTTGGCGTTTTTTGTTAAAAACTACCTTATATTTTCAAAATTTTGCGAACAACTACCTAATATAAATTTTTTTGTCAAAAACTACCTAAAAACTACTATATTTTTGTGAAATCATACCAATTAACATTTTCCATCCAAGTTCAACATTTTTCATCCAAAAAATGCACGTGATTTGCACGCTTTGAGCAAAACCCCTATTCACCCTCACCTTATCACGCACCTCCATTCTTTTTCCTTTACACCCACCTCCACCTCCTCAAAACCACAGAAAAATGTAATTAAACCCCACACCACCACATTCCCTCACCCACAACTCCTACTATAAATCACACCATTGCCCTCACTCCCTTTTTACTAACTCAAATCTGCTCAAGACCCGCGTCACGACTTCCTCCTCCTTCGCCCTTAGCCTCGAAAAACCCCTCTCTTCGAAGAACTCGAGATGAACATCTCAATCATCTTGCACAAAACTCGTTCCCTCCTAGACCCTTTCCGGTTTGACCCGTTTACTTGTGGTGGTGATAATGTTTTCGGGTTTGTGGTCGTAACCGTATTTGTTCTCGTGCCAAGGATATACGTTGGTTTACCCTATTTGGAGATGGACGAGTTGAGTTGGTTTGTAGTTGGATATGGATTGAGGAAGAGATAAGATGGGAGGATGAGATGTCGACTTTTTAGGTTGGAGATTTATTTAGAGATAGATAAATAACTTTTTGGTATAGATGGATGTGGTGAAGTGGGGAGACACAAGACTTGAGTTTTGATCTCCCACTATGAAGATGATGTTGTTGGTTAATTCATAATTGTAATCATCATCATTGTGGGAGATCAAACAAGTATTCTTCTTGTTTATCAGAAGTATGGTGGTTGTAGAATGAAGAAGAAAATTTTTCGAGACTTTTGGGCATTTTTTGGATGGAAATGTAACACTTGGACGGAATCTGTCAGTTGGTATCATTTTACAAAAAAGAATAGTTTTTAGGTAGTTTTTGGCAAAAAAAAATTATATTAGGTAGTTCTTCATAAAATTTTGAAACTTTAAGGTAGTTTTTAACAAAAAACGCTAAACTTTGTTAGCATGTTGTAGCACCACTGCACTAATTTAAATTTGAAGAAAAAACTTTCAAATGAAACTAAAGTATTGCTCTAAAGTCAATCCAATAACTCAGGTTAACTTCTTTATACCTACAAGGGCATGATTAAAGTAATTTATTCATCTTATACCATGCTCAGGTATTCCAGGTGAATGATCAGTTTTGCATGCTTGAAGTCTTCGTCGTGTCGTGTCTTTGCTCTAAACTACGCAAGCTAATGAGATCACAGATAAAGATTGTTAAGACCATGTCAATATTTTCGTTGTAGAACCATAGTGCTCACTCCGCAAGTCCGCAGTTTATTATAACCTTGATTATATCATGTACAGCAAAGATGCATGTGACAGGAAATTCAAGGACTAAGTATTCTACTTTATTTATTGCAAATTGGTATAAGTAATTACAAAAACAGCATCAGCAGCAATCAACCTTGAAATTTTCCTTCATATGTCTCCTCTACTTCAGAGTGTAAAGGACATACGGACATTGTACGACATTCTATATCCCGAATATTTCAATAATTTCATTGGTTATGCACCATTTTGAGTTATGATCTGGCCTAAGGAAGGAACATCAAAAGTAAATGAAGATACTGAGTTGGTTAGTCGTATATCTTGTTCTTGGCACTGTATCTTTTACAATTCTGGTGCAGTCACAGGATCCAGGTTAGTCCAGTTCAATCCTCTACCTTATTGTTATCGTTAAAAACCTGCTCTGTATTGATGAAACGATACCTTAAGCATAGCACAAGTCATACAGCTTACTTCCTGGTTACAAGGCGGTATCACGTTATTGTAGCCTGTTCCACTAAATATTCACCTGTCTCCGTAACTAATCTGACGCAAACTAAGCCTTTTCGCACTGTGATAAGTCAGCTATATGGATCATAGTTTGTAAAAAATTTTAAGTGTTCCATGTTTCCAAATTTCTTCTTCCAACTGATACTATTCATCTTATACAGTGGCCTACATATTATCACATATTCACGTCGAACATGTTTACTTCTAGGGCCTATATTGTGCAGATTATCATAACACAATAGGCAGATTTCATTATTTATATATCTTCCTTTCAAGGCACTCCTATCGTCTTGACTACTCCGTTTTAAACTTCTATTTTTACAGCCACCATTTTGAGAAAAAAGATACGAAGTACTAATTTATCAGCTAGCATTCCTAGCAATATATCACATCTAAAATTTTACGCCTCACAAGCATGATTTATTTGGTCTACAACCATGCTGTAGCACAAAAAGCTTTCAATTCTCTCAACTTGCCATCTGACTTAATGGCCCTCTGTGCTAAACCTCTAATCACATAAGAATTGCTGTATGGGTGACATGTGAAGTTCCGAACTGCTATGTTGGCACGCGTATGTGATATGTCAATGCCTTGGCTCAAACAGTTCCCTGAATTAGTTGCCATCAGCCATCAGAACTCATGAAGAAGCTACAGAATCTTTTGTTCAAATAACTAAAGAACTCAGTGTGCGGCAGGGACTTAGGCATCACTACGAAGAAACTAGCTTATCCGTTTTGCAAATCAATCTGCAGAGTAATGCACGCAGGCCTGGAGGGATTTACGAGAAGGAAGCCCTACAAATACGATGGTACTGCAAGAACAAAGATTAAGCATTATTATGCAATGATGGCTGATGTGATGATTTCCCCATTAACAGCAAAAATATTATCTGACAGCTACTAAGCCTACAGACATTCAAGGATAATCTTACATCTGGCTACTTTGTCATTGAAATTGGCGGAGAGCAACGTAGATACATAGTTGTTTGGAAATTGATTAATAATTGTATAGAAAACTGACAAGGATTTGATATTTGTTCTAGTTTGTTATCTCCTGATCTTCCCTGACACTTCTCATGTGTACAACAAGCAGATTTCATAAGTATAGACTGTGGAATATCGGAAGATGGTGGCTACGATGATGATATTACAAGCTTACATTATACTTCAGACACAAAATTGATTGACACTGGTATTACTATGGGAATATCACCACAATACAATTTTGCAACTTTACCAAAGCAGTTTGCTACGGTCCGAACCTTTCCCCAAAACATTAAGAGCTGCTACATTCTCAGGCCTCAGCTAGGCAAAGCTGGCAACTATTTGATCAGAGCCTCCTTCATGTATGGAAATTACGATTCTCTAGACAGTCCTCCAGAGTTTGACTTGCATATTGGAGTTGATCTCTGGGACACTGTGAAATTCACCAATGCATCAATTATTATGTTAAAGGAGATCATACATACACCATCCACAGATTACTTGTATGTTTGTCTAGCCAATACTGGATCAGGAACACCTTTTATATCAGCTTTAGAACTAAGGCCCCTGGATGCCGCGCTTTATCCAAGAGATTACGGCTCACTTGTGCTTGTTGAAAGACTTTATATGGATCAAATTGGTTCGGCAAAAGTAAGGTGAGTTTGACATACTTGCTATTTTTTTTTTTATTCAAGAAACGGATTTCATTAACAATGTATAATGAATATGTACTCATTTTACTTTAATGGCATCTAGGTACCCAGAAGATCTGTATGATCGTATTTGGGATCCTAAGCACTTTACTTCAGATGCATTGCTTGCCTCCTTGAATTCCACATCAATGGTTGAACCTGGAGAATACCAACTGCCACAAGTAGTCCTGGAAAATGCAGAAACACCACTCGGTGGTCGCGAGGTTCTTAACCTGAAATGGATTCCTCTTGATCCTGATTCCGAATTTTACATTATAATGCATTTTGCAGAGCTCCAACAACTGCAGAGCAACCAGACCAGATTGTTCAACATCACACTTAATGATAAATACTTGTTTGGCCCTTTTTCCCCAGCTTACTTAAAGAGCACTCCTGTGAAGTCCACTAAACCTTTAAGTGGTTCTACCCTATCGTTTAACCTCGTCAAGGCGGAGAACTCAACCCTACCTCCTCTCCTCAACGCAGTTGAATTGTATGCGATTATGCGCCCGTCACTACTTCCAACTAAACAATCTGATAGTATGCTCCTCTCCTAGATTGCTTCTTCACTACTGTCTCTACTACTTGATGTTAACTAATTGATGTTGGTATTTTTCCTGATGGATAACTGCAGTTGATGCAGTTGCGAATATCAAGTCAATATACGGCATCACGAAAAATTGGCAAGGTGATCCATGCAACCCTAAAGCCTATTTGTGGGTAGGTGTGGAATGCAGCTTCAGAAATAACACTCCTCCCAGTATCATCTCACTGTGAGTAGTATATAATTACATCTCTGACAAAATAGTTGGTGATTAACTGGCAGACTTACAAGATTTTCGAGAATGTAAACAGGAACTTAACTTCAAACGGATTGAAAGGGGATATAGCAGCTTCATTTTCCAATCTTACATCAATTGTGGTCTTGTAAGTTGTAACACTGCCTTCCTTTATCTACAGCTATCTTAATCACAGAGAATTTCTACATCTACTTCAAAAACATTGATATATAATATGTAGTCTTCATCAATCAATGTTTCATTTGCAGGGATTTGTCAAACAATAGATTGACGGGCAAGATACCTGAATCTTTTGCAAACTTGCCTTTCTTGACTTCCTTGTAATGCCAACTAAGGACAAAGGAGATTAGATCTTAATTCTGCTTCAACTTTCTTTTTATATTCTTGGTTCTGTTTATGCCAATTACTAAAAAAACACGTTTTTCTTTCTTCAGGAACTTGTCAGGTAACCAGCTGAGTGGTTCTGTACCTCAAAAACTACAGGATAAGGCAAATAAGGGAGTATTGCTGTTAAGGTTAGCCTCTCATTATGGTCTCAGAACCTTCATTAGCCTTTATAGGGATATAACATAACGTAAGCTGCAAACTAACGTTTTAGCCATGATTCTTGTAAATGTAAGTTTACATGATAACCCAGGCCTTTGCCAGTCAGAGACCTGCACCAAAAAGAAAAAGACTGGCATCGTTGTGATAGTTGCATCAGTAACTCTATCAATAATCTTCTTCGTTGCTTCTGCTGCTACTTGGCGTTTCTTTAGTCGAACTAGTAAAGGTATTTATATAGTTTCAGGCATGTTCATCACATTGCTGAAGAAATGACAACATTATAGCACGGCTCTAATCTTAAAGTGGTAATCTTATTGAATCACATGCAGGACAAACGAAACATCATGATACCCGGCAAAGAAAATCCGCCAAAAGGAAGGGCGTAATTTTGCATTTTACTTATGATGAACTCACTCAGGTGACAGGCGGATTCCAAAAGCAGATTGGAAAAGGTGCTGTTGGGAGAGTATATGAAGGCTTCTTGGACAATGGCACAAGAGTGGCTGTCAAGATGCTCTCTTTGTCCAAGGATGCGTCAGAGCAGTTTGAGACTGAGGTTGGTAGCATAAGTGCTTGTCTATCTATTGGCTATTTAAAAACAGTGTTTAAAGACTAGTCAGGAAACCAATATACATGATCCACTTGTATCAAAGATATGTCCAAACAACGGTTACGGGCATGGTTCCTAAAGTAAAAGAAAGAACCCCCTTAGGTAATACTGCCTAGAAATGGTGTTTCAAAAACTCTGAACATTGTTAGGCAGATATTGGACTAATGATCAGCTGGTCAGACAAAGAATGCTGCAGCGACGATATTATACTTCAATTGCATTTATGAGAAGGCATTGCTACCAACGATAGATTCCTTAGACCCAGCTCATAGTTTCAAATCATTTGACTACTTCGTCTTTCAAGGCACCTAAATATTGCATCTGAAGCTTGTCGAATGAGATAAACCCAACAAATTCCCCCCAGAAACGAGCTAGTTGGATTTCTGTACCCCTGTTTTCTAACTTGGGTATGAAGTCTATCTTGATTCTAGACTTCTAGTAGTTGTTCATATCTATGGATAGTGTAAAGGGTTAATGGCTGATCCACAAAGCCAAACTAGGAGAATCAGTGACTTTCTACATGCAGAGAATGCAAACTACAGATAGGCAGAAGATATTGTTTTAATGCTCTTTCTTGATTGCAGGTAGAACTTTTAATATCAATACGTCACAAGAACTTGGTCTCCCTTATAGGATACTGTGAAGAAGGAACAGATTTGGCACTCATCTATGAATACATGGCTAAAGGAGATTTGAAAGATGTCCTTTCAGGTATGAGCTCTAATATATACTAATGCTTCTAAACAGCACTTCCTATTTTGCACAGTTAAGAATGGGATACTATCTCAAAATGCTAAACCTTTGGTACTAGCTAGCTTCTCTATATAAGTAGAAGAAACCAGAATTTAGGAAGCTGAACAATTAGTGAACTAATACAAACTCATAATTCACAGCTTCAGACACACTAAGTTGGAAAAGGAGACTCCAGATAGCAATTGATGCAGCACAAGGTCAGGCCACTCTACATTATATTGTTAATACCTTCAAGCTAGTGCCTGAAATCGATTCTCATATTGATCGAGCTCCCTACAGGATTAGATTATTTGCACACTGGTTGCAGGCCACCAATAGTCCATAGAGACGTAAAATCGGCCAACATATTATTGGATGAGAACCTCCAGGCCAAAATAGCAGATTTTGGTCTATCTAAGATTTTTCCAACTGCTGACAGGGAATACGTATCAACAAGAGTTATAGGCACACTAGGGTATCTTGATCAAGAGTAAGTTACAATAACTCACTAAGTGACCTATAATTTCTTACTAACAAACGAACTCTAACACAAATTTGCATGTCTACACTTTACAGGTATCACTTAACAGGACAATTAACTGAGAAGATTGATGTTTATAGCTTCGGAGTTGTCCTACTGGAGCTCATAACTGGTCAAGACGCAATAATTAAAACAAATGTGAATGCTATTGCCCTGGTCCAATGGGTTCAGTCGAACAAAGATGATATATGGAGCATTGTTGATCCAAGGATACAAGAAGATTTAAATCCAAAACATGTTTTGAGAGTCACAAAGGTAGCAATGGCATGTGTCAAACCCAATGGAACTTCAAGGCCAACTATGAGACAAGTCGTAACAGATCTACACGAATGCCTCGCTATGGAGGATGAAGAAAAGGAGGGACTTGTCAGTGCCACAGATAACATGAGTTCAATGGCTCCTACTTCTTCCACCACTATGTCAGCCCGGTGACGCTCAAATTACATCTTAGTACTGACAAATCAACAGTGTCGAAATCTTATACACAGCGCCAATTTGTTCAGAATAATGAATCATAGCGCTAACACAAGAACTTTCTTCCTTACACCACAGTCAACAAGGTACAACTTTTTGAAGAAGCAGTTTATGATTCTTCTTCTAAAGAAATTATTATTGCCGTATCATTGACTCCTATTATTGGATGTATGCATCAAGAAATGACTACACTCGCAGAGAATAATTTATTCTAGTACATACATTCATATCTCATATCTGTTGATCGCTTAGCAACCTTCGGTCCTCCATTCTTCATATATCATGTCTATGGATAACCGATTAGCCAACAACAATTTCAGAATTCCTTTTACTCAGCCAAGATAAATCTCCTAGAAATCGTTGCATGGACATCCCACATTTCTTCCATATACATGTTGATGTTGCCTTCCTTTTAGGTAACTTTGGATCTAGATTAATTCTTCTAAGGGCCCAAATTTTCATTAACATCCATTAAAACTTCCCAGAATATATATCAGGTATGAGCTATATCCATATCACAATTTATTTTTTTCACTTTCCGCGGCCCCAATGAAAGCCACTTTGAAATTGAATAATCAGCCAAGTAAATTATATTATGGTTATATTTGTCTCGACGGCTAGATGTACGTAGTTTTGTAATTTCATCCCTAACTAGAATAGACATAAAAATCATCCATTTACACAACAAACATCATTACCCAAAAGCAGTTTAGTAATACTAAGCAACATCTCTTCTCCTTCCCGGTAGATAATGTTCCGGCAAAATTTGTCATTTGGTAGGACATTTGAGAGGGGACCAGGAATTTTAATTTTGGCCTTTTATTAGATAAAAGGGACTTGGACTTGGATTTGCGGACTAAATTGCACGTAAAAGTTGTTGCGCTAAGTCCAGAAAATGTGATCCCAAACTTATGCTCTATGCCTCTATGGGCCTGTTCTCTACCCTGTTTTTTATTTTATCAGAAAGTTACAAAAAATATAGAAAAAATACAGAAAGTTCAGAGAAGTTATGAAAAATACAGAAAGTTTAGAAAAGTTACAAAAAACACAGAAAGTTCATAAAAGTTCAGAAAATTTTCTGTATTTCAATGATGTGACCAAACATACCCCTAGTGTTCCTATATATATGATTGGAGCATAAGAGTATTGTTCCTTAATTCATTGTTATATAAAATGTTTAGAGCTTAATATGTACATGAGAACACATAAAAGTTTCAATACTTAATATGGACTTGCACATTATCGACAAAACCAATAATTGAGCGCTTAATACCCATTTTTATGTTTCCAAAATAGTGTCAAAAGCGACAAAGCACACGACCTGAGCATACCCCTAATGTCCACGGGGATTGAAGTAAAATTGAAACATATTACAAAAGTAAGCCTTTGCATTCATAAATTTACAATATGTTTGGTGCTTAATATAGACATGAGGATATATTGAGTTTTCAACGGTTATGTACCATGAATAAAACTGATTGTACGAGCTATATATTCTTTGTCATTATTGCCACGTTTCGGGTTCCATAGGCCATTTAAATTATATGTTTAGGATGACTCTACCATTTTCATCAAATACAGAGTCTGGCGTCAGGTGAGGTTTAGACATGGTTTATAGTCCACAAAAGGGTCTTTTTCAAGTAGTCAATGTTTTATGTTTCCAAAAATGTGCGAAAAATGACCAAGCACACCTCTAGGGTCCCTCAAAGTATAATTGGATCATATTTAATAATTATTCCATCATAATCATATATTTACGTCATGTTTAACGCTTAATTATATGGACATGGCCACATGTGAATATATTAAGGTTTCGACACTCAATATGAAAATGTGCATCTGCATGGACAAAACCAATTATATGAGCTCTTTAGGAACATTATTTTTTTGCCTAAATAGGAACATTATTTTTTTGCCACTTTTAGGACCCCATAGTGAATATACATTCAGGATGCACTCCTGTCAATTCTTATCAAATTATGAGCTAGGGCCTTAAATTAGGTTCAGGCTTGAGTTATAGACCACAAAACAACCTTTTCCGAGTCAATTTTTTATGTTCCAAAAAGGATAAGCCAAAACTGACCATATGTTTTGTCCGGATTGCATTATTCGAAAAAATGATTCCTTCGTATGTATAGGTTTATAATATGTCTAGAGCTTAATATGACATGAGAACATATAAAGGTTTCATTACTTTATATGGACATGCGCACCATGACCAAAATCGATGATATGGACTAAGTTTGGCAAATTTTTGCCATGTTATGGGTTCCATAGTCCGTTCTGCATGTTTAGATATCTCATACCAATTTTCATCAAATTCTGAGTTGGGGCCCTACATGAAGTTTAGCCGTGACTTATAGTTCATAAAAAGGCATTCTTCGAGTCAATTTTGTATGTATTCTTACATGTGCCAAAAGTTACGAAGCATACTTCTTGTGTCCCTACAAGTATGACTGGACAATTTTATGACATTTTTCCTTCATATTCATATATAGGTTTACACCATGTAATTAGCGCTAATAGAAAATGAGAATATATAAAGATTTTGGCCCTTAATATGGACATGTACAAAATGGACAAAACCAATGGTACGTGCCATTTTTTGGCCAATTTTTTGACATGTTTTGGGTTTCCTAGTCAATACTATGTATTTAACATGCCTCATACCAATTTCCATGTGTTTCCTAGCTGAGGACCCAAAAAAGGTTTAGACGTGGGTATAATTTCAATTTTGAGAGGTTACGTTGTTCCCCAACCTTCTCATCGGAAGCCACCGTTTCATTAAAACCACCTATCACTACCAAAGGCAATTTAATATCACCAATATTTTTTTCGCGTTTGACATATACCTTTAAATTTGGTTCTAGCATTAATTGATGATATAATAAAAACATAGAAGAGTTATGATGTACTTTGATTACATCATGGAATAAGTAAAGATCAATGCTAATTGAAGTTAGATCTCCAATGTTTGATTTCCACAACAATGTGAGATGACACTAGCAATGTAACCTTTAGCCTCTACTACATCAAAGGAATGCTATTGAGGATTTGATTCATTTGAATGGTACTAGTGATGCTAGTTCTAGTCTCTTATTTGACTATTATATTAGGAAACTAAGTTGTAATCAGGTGATGCAATGGACTATGGAGACGACCCTAGCATGCTACGTGAGGATCTTATCGTAAATTTGGATTTAAGCTCGCAAGAACTTTCCATGTCTACCATTGATAGTTTCGTTACCCTTCCCCTTAGCCTCAATCCATTTTCCTGAGATCTTGGAAACTCACCATTAAGTTTGCTTTCGAAGTGATCAGAATGATTCTTTCTCTTTATTGATCTTCCTATTTTATTTCACTTAGGCTACATTTGGAAGTATGTAATCAACTTTGTAATGTAATGGAGTCTTTTTAGTTCAAATAGAGTTGAGAATAAAGGTGAGAGAGGAGACTATTAGAAAGGGGATGGATTTGATTACCTCCACTCATGTAATGGTGATTACATAGGTTACTTTTCTTTGAACATTACATGAGTTTGTATTATAAGAGCTCTTCCCTTGTAATGTCGATTACAAATTTCTCTCTCTCTCTCTCTCTCTCTCTCTCTCTCTCTCTCTCTCCTAATTTCCCCACCATTTTTAGGCTAATTTGGGTGATTACAATGATGATTACATCACACCCAACCAAACAAGTCCTTAGTGGCTTCACCGTTGCGAAGCTAGTGACCATGCCATTTGAGTAGCTTCTCATATAAATGTCTACTTAGTGGCTTCCCTGTTGCCATACATAATTAAATTCCAATAAATTATTATTTTTCAACAGGATTTCAGTTACTATTACTTTGTAAACCAAACATTCAGTGTGATTTCGGTATACATTATAAGATGATGGGCAAAAAATATTGAGCATTATGATATGAATTGCAATGTGGATAGTGATTTTAATCTTGACCAAGTTCTTACTAGTATTTTTTTTTAAGTAAAAAACTCTTTTTGGTCAAATTGCAGCAGTAGGTACGAAGCCAGGACAAGCTTTATGATAATTTTAATCGGGACAAACAATTAAATCATTTCATATATATAAGTGTTACTCCCATCTTTTACACCATAACGAATTTATCCTCCTAAACATGACCGAATTGATTGTTCCAAAGCTAAAAGTATCAGCCAAAGCCGGTCCCTATTCTTATCCAGCCAGAAAAGAACGAATGGAATGGCTAATGTGATCACAGATTCATGGATGAGATCATGAGGAAACAGCTGTCTTCATAGAAGACGACAACCATATCACCTTAGCCTCTTTAGCAAAGTCAAAAATTTGGGTTATCAATCATAATATAAGGGCAATATCCCTTAAATGTACGCAAGCTATTGGATTTCTTAGATGCCTTTTTTAGAATGTCAACTCAGAGAATAGAATAACAACAATAATAACAATACTCGTAAAGAAAGAACTTAACAGACAAATTAAAGAAGAGCAAATTGCAAGCGAAAGACCCGGTTTCTTTCTCAACTGTATTTGCTGGATTTAGCAAGTGCAAGTGATCACCCCAACCACAGAAGTAACTAGGACATCATGATCTTGTCAAAGACCACTTTTTGTTACGTTCCATGTCAAATTCATGCAGTGTGTATCAATCTACATCATCACTAGTTTTCCTTTTATTCTCTTTAATTACACTTTTGCTTAAATTGCTCGATAGCTTAGTCACCATTGACTATGCTACTATATCTAATAATAATACAACTCCGTAGCATGTGAATAATTAATATACTGCCTATCAACTTATATTAGGATTATATTTAACGGCAATGTGGATATTGATTCAAACAAGGGACTTCATATTAGAATAGTTTATGTAGGTGTGTGTGTCATAGAGGTCAATAAATACAGGCTACAAGGAACTGAAATGCAAATCATTCACACACAGATGTTTTGAAACACACAAATACACAATTTATTTACCTAAATTTGAGCTATGGTTGACTCATATCAGTGTGTACATTGAGGATGAGTATTAGAATATGCGATTCCTTTCTTTGTATATAAGATATCTTATGTGATTATCCTTGGCCATGATTTTCATCGGCAAACATGTGTTTTTTTGCACGTTTTCATTACCACTCAGACTAACTAATGAGGTGACAATATGCGATAATAAAACTGGTTGAAAAAAAAAAATAAAACTCAAATTTCTACAAGAATGCATTAATTTCACTATCTATACGATAGGTTCTAAGTAAAATTACAAATGAACGTTCTCTTTCATTGAGCTAAATAGGAACAACTTATGTTCGAGTAGGGCTGTAGGGGCAGTGAGGGTCAAAAAAATCTATCAATATAATGCCTTGCCTTCACTTAGCTAGTGAGCTGTCGCTTCATCCTCAAACTATATGCTCCACTGATTCGATTTCTAATCTTGTCTTGTATTTTATTAGTTAGCTAGTATCAATGGAGTCATTCATGTAATGTAAATAGAACAGAACTTAAACAAGAAGTTAAACTGCAATATTATGGTCGCATTACCAGTCTCGCCATTTAGCTAGCTAGCAAATCTTGGGAAGAAATTATACGGATTTCAATTTTCTTTTGGTTGTTTTACCTATTTTTTCTCTTTATTAAGCAAATACTATATCTTCTATAGTATAAAAGTCTTAGCCTAGTCTAAAGGAGGAGTTGCCGTAAAAGCTAAGTCATAATTTGAACCATTCCAATCATATTAGCCTTTTGTATCTGCTATATGAACCAAAGAGAAAAATGAATACTATATCTTATATACAGTCCAAAAAAAGAGAATGATGAACTTATTGATGCCACGAGGAGCTGTAACTGCTAGCAAGATAGTCAGAGACATGGACAAATTGAATGTTACAAGAAACACACAGATCAAAATTGGCTGTAATTAAACAGCTCTTATTAGAGTTGGAGTAATGGACAAACTGAATTAGACAAAATTAACAACATAGGCTGACAAAAAAGAAGAATAATCATGTGCTAAGCAATAAGCGTAAAAGCTAAGGGGTGACTTTCAAGGGCACGCTTTGGATTGAATCAAGGAGACAGGACCACTGTTGGGGCCTCACTGGTTTTCATAAGAGAATGTCTCGTGCAATGTTGATGATTAATTAATTAAAGTACTGCTCAAATCACAACATTATTTTAAGTTAAAGTAAACACATACACTCCAACATAAAGTATCTCCAAGAAAGTGAACCTTTTCAAGTACACTCGAAAATGGCTATATAATTGTAAAGATTACAGAAAGGGATCATCAACTTTCTAACCCCTTGATCTCAATAATCATAAGAGCTATAATTACTCAAACTTTTCACATGGAGGATACTAGAAAGGTTATTTGACTCTGACTAATAAGCACCTCCCTACGTACTACTAATTGAAATTTCCCCCCTACAGTGTAAGGTAAAATTACAAAAAAAATGTTCACCTGCTACTTGATGTTGTTCTCCTCATGATGACGACCACTGATCGAGAGAGACAGAGGGGTAATGATGAAGACTAGGATATTAATGATAAGGACCATAATGATGGTGATAATTAGCTATGATATGATTATGGGAATGTAGGGTTAAAATGGACACTAATTCTCCCCTTTTCATCTTGGGTTTTGTAAAGTTAAACAGTAAAAGTCCTTCAACTTTTGGGTACATGGACATGGTTAGGGCTTTGTAGTAAAAATTGAGGAGCTTGCATGGGAAATGGCATGGATGAAAATTGGAGGTTAATAGGAGGAAAATGATGATTACTAGTATTGCTACTAGGAAAATGGTAATGATCAAGCTTGTTGTTACCTACAGCTTCCAAGGATTTAACTTGGTTCCTAAGAAACTTGAGGTAATTAGCAGCTTCGTCAAGCATTGAAGCAGTGTCCATTTTGCTTCCACCAGGTACAAGCTTCTGCAAAACCCTAAGCCTTTCACTGATCCTCTCCCTCCTTTGCCTCGCCGCCACGGTCTGTGGATCACTGGAGATCCTTACATTTTTCCTCCTAGGCTTCTCCATTGCCTCCACCCCAAAGTTCACCGGCCTAAAGGCGGCCGCTCGGTATATCATCTCCTTCATCTGTTGAATGGCCTCTGCATCAGGCTCATCTATTGAGGAGGTTGATGAGCTTCCTTGTTGGAAACTAATATTTGATGAACTTGTAATTCTACCCTCCAACTTTATCATATTGTCACTACATCTTTGCCTTTTGTTCCCCTTTCGCATATTCGTAGTCTCTTGAACGAGGTTGAATTGAGGAGAATCTTGATCTTCATGAACAATTTGCATATTGTTTCTCTTCCTAGAATTACTGTGGTCATGACTTTGAGGCTTTGTAGACTCTCTTGGAGAGACCACATTATTATTGGTAGGATTATAATTGGAAGAGAAGTTCCACAAATTTCGACAATCCGAACCAAAAAGCATGGAAATACCATCATCATCTTCAACTGAAGTGTCTGTGTTGCTGTTTGTACCTGATAGCAAACAATCAAGTGACTGATCCATTGAACCAGCTGATGTTGCTCCACCCTTTGATGTATCAAACTGCTGGGATCGAACCACGTTGTTGCCTAGCATTCCTGTTAAGGGACTCATCATGGGACCTTGATCACCCCAAGGAATTCCCACCATTGTGTTTATAAGAACTTGTGAGCTCGATTCTTGGCCATCCTTCTCAAGCTCTTGAATTGGATCTATATCGAGCAAAGATATAGATCTTGACGTCTCGAGGCTACGATAAATGTTGGTCCATGGGGACATACTTGAACAACCATCCATGGGGCCGATGATGTAATATCTCCCGAAAATGAACTGAACATAACCAAGAATAAGGTAAGGGACAAGATTCCAATAATTTAGAAAGAGATATGATTGTTACCTACTAGAGGGAACTTAAATTATGATAGCTTACTGGTTGCAAAATATGAAGTTAGAAACTTTGGATTAACGAAAATGTCAGCTTCCTCTTCTTCAACTTATCAGCAATGGATATATACAGCATATATTTAAGGTAGGCCAAGGCATGAACAACCCACTTATGCTTTTTTATCCCCCCTTGAGTCTTTCAGTATATGATGATGATGATGATGATGAAACAGTGGTCTGTGATCATTGGAAAACAAAACTTAACGTCAGTCATCAAATAACTGTGATACTTTATTTCTCTCTTAATCTCTTTGTTTTTTTCATTCAAAATGGACATTAACACAAAAAGATAAGTATATTCTGAGCCAATATAAGCAAGTAGATTAGAATGGAAATAATGAGAAGAATGGAGGGAAATCAAATGACTTACCTTTGAGCTAGATGTTCCTAGATGCAGAGAATGTTATTTTTCTTTGGGTTTATTTTTGTAGTGTCAAGAGCTAGCTAGAGAGAAAAGAGGCAGGGATGTGATATTTATATACAGAAAGCTTCCAATAGTATTTTATGTGTATAATTAATGAGAGAGAATGAGAGACATGATACTTGATTGGAAAAGATAAGGGTTTTGGGCCAGGTTGGTGGGATAGTTCAAGTACAAATAAAATTGTATTTGCTGATGGGAGCATAACATATCAGATCGAACAAAAAATTTTGAATCTTTTTAAACTGTGAGTGATTGAATTTTTAATTGTATGATTGTTTGGTATAAAAAGAATATATTATTTTATGCTTCGCTCTTCTTGAAAGATAATTATAGTACTTCCTAATTGTAGTAGACTTGATAAATTAGTTGCACAATTTATCATTCTACAAGCAGATTAGATAGAGATGCTATATATCTTAAGCAAATAAGGAATTTTGACTTTCTCATGAATTAAACCCATAATGGTTGAAAAGGGGAGAAAAAACTTCTTTCATAGTAAGCCAAAAAAGTATTGTTACAAACTTACACATGGATTTCGATATCTGATATTTATTCCAATCCCTTCAACACCTTACAAACTAAATTATCGATTATCCGAATAACTCCTACATGTATTCGTTGTATTAAGCATTGGCATCTCTAATTCGAAAGTGGATTTGTCAATATGTCATGCTATTTTCTCCTTTTTCAGAAAGACTCAGTAAATTTCTCTAACGAATCCTCCTTTATGTCTTGTCCTTAAAATAAACTAGTTGTTAGCAGTGGACATCTATATGCATGTATCTGTTAGAATGTAGGAGTGAGTTATTTCTTTGAAATTTTAAGAGTTATTTGTTCGTGTTTGCATTTTAGAAATTTTAGAAAAGTTACTATTTGGTCTAAATCAAATGCTGACATACAGAATTTAATCTAGCTATCTCTATATCTATGATAATATTAGCTAATGAGTAATGTCAGAAAATACATTCACACAACACTAGTTGGAAAAGGTCTGACCGGCCTTTTGGCTGCTCATCCGATGCCTTTGGCACCTATCTGTAAAGCCTGACTGCCTGAGTAGCATTTTGAATTACAGTTAGTGGGGCATCTTCAGCAGAACATGTTCCACTCTATCTGTAAAAATTTCTATGTTAATCATAGTTATAATCATGTCACTAATCTGACATAGTTACCCTGCTTTTGATTGAAACCTTTTCACTTTTCACTTTCATCCTACTGTTTCGTTACGTTGACAGTAAAATCCCAATTGAACTCTCGTCCGTATGTACATAATTTAAGGCGAGTTCATCATGTTCTTCTTTGACTAACCCACTGCCACTACTACTTTTGTTAGCACAACTAGCTGCAGAATCAAAGCGTAGGCAACTAGGCATCTAGCGAGAAATTAGTAATAGTTCGACTAAAGAAATGAGAATTGCTAGAAATCTCTATATTGCTCACTCAGTCGCTTTTTACAGCCATCTAACGTATTACTTCCGTCCAAATAAATTTACACCATTTGTTTTTTCATGTAAATTAATATAAAATTTTGAGAATGAATAATTTATCATAAATAGGTGAAAAAATTATGAAACTATAGTTATTACATTTATATTTAACAAAATCTTATAAAATTATATTTTTATTATTTTTCAGATTTGTATTTTGTGTTAGTAATGGACCTGGTCAAAATATGACCTAAATTACACAAAGTCAAAAATTAAATATAGCGCAACAAATCTATTGGGTCAAAAAAACTAATTGTATTTTACACTCTCATCACTCCCTTAAAATCTTAAGAATTCTCACTCTTATACTATTCTCATATAACCATCATATCCTTCACAATCATCACCACCACCACCACCATGCATCTGACTGCAACCCAACACAAACGTACCAACCCCCCTAACCTGGCCATAGACATACATAAAAAAAAAAAACACCACCTAACTTTCATCCAAACAGAAATGCTATGTCACCCTGATACAAAAGACACTATCCACACCAAATTGACCAAACGGTCCTTCGAGTGAGGGTGATATAGGTGTTGTGATCCTCTAGGGTTCTTATATCATAGAGTTGGTAGAGTTTAGAGTTGGTAGAGTTTACCATTAATCGTTATTCTTCTTCTTTATACCTTCCTTTTATGGTGATTTTGACTTACATTCCCATTTTTATGCGATAACAAACTCTATATAAAGTAACTTTAGAGGATCTAAATCTCTAATATAGATATTCTGTGTAATGAACTTTTGTTGTAATGATCATTTTATAGGAAATTAGTTCATTAGTTCGTTAGTTCGTTAGTTGTAGTTTGCACGTCAAACTTATAAAGTTGTAACTTTTCTAATAGTGTTTTGGTGCAATTTACATGCCTAAATTATGCTTAGAGTTCTGTAGACACTTAAACTTTATCAAGGTATGTTTAAGTTATGGTATAATATCTCTAAATTTTTAGATTATTGCCATCAAAAAATATGTGGTGATATTATGATATTCTAGAGAATATTTGTTTCTTTTCTACCAAGCCATTTGTAACCCTATAAATAGGAGATCATCTTAAGGGTCAAATGTGCACAGACTAAGCCACAAAGACCCTGTCACCTCTCCAACATCACTCTAGGTCAGATGGTGTAAGCCTTTGGCACCATCACCTTTCCTCCATCAAAATAATGGTTAAGTCGATAAGGCCTTTGCCATAAACAATTATTAATTTTTCTTGGTTACAAATTGGTGAACCCGGCTTGAAATTATTTGCTCTTCGTCTCCGTTCTTCAAGGGTCAAATATCGTAGGATTCATGGGGCAAGTCAAGTTCGCTTCCTACAAATTCTACATCAAGTTTCAAGACCAGTTGCAATCGACATTAAAGTCTCCACAACAAGTCTCGAGAGGGCATTTGTGGTAAATTATTAGGTGCTCTCACCCTAAATTTATTGTACCTTTTAGTGTTTTTCTTGTACCTTTTCTGAAAAAATACAAAAAATTGACAAAAAGTATAAGAAATCTACGTGGGAGCATATTCTCCCGTAAGCAAGGTATAGATTGTGGGCATTTGTAGACACTGAAATTTTATTAAGATATGATATTTAAGTTATGGTAGATTATCTTTAGATATCTAGATTGTTGCCATCAAAATATGTGGTGATATTATGATATTATAGAGAATATTTGTTTCTTTTCTACCAAGACATTTGTAACCCTATAAATAGGAGACCATCTTATGGGTCAGAGGTGCACAGACTAAGCCACAAAGACCATGTCACCTCCCCAACATCACTCTAGCTAGGTCACATTGAGTAAGCCCTTGGCACCATCACCTCCCTCCCCCATCAAAATAATGTTTAAGTCGATAAGACCTTTACCATAAACAAATCTAAAACCCCCTTGAACATGGAATCGAATCAAGAGATCCACGAAAACTGTAACACCCAAACTATCAATACAAATATTGTTTCAGTTTAATTATTTGTCTCTTTATTTGTATTATTGCAGACCTATAATTTTCTTGGTTACAAGTTCATAAAAAGTCATATGCACGCCTACAAAAAGACCTTAAATTTATCGTTTCTCAAGATAATGACATGTTTCTGATCCGAATCAATTTGTTCTCTGTTCCTTTATGATTTTTGGAACACAAAATGAAAAAGTGATAACTATAATTGTACCATTAACATGGACAACACAAAAAGAAAAATAGGCAAAGTACCTGATTTTAAAATAAGTGTAATAGTAACTTAACTTTCGGGACATCTATTTAGGTTTTGAAAATAAATAAACATTCATTACAACAAAAAACCTTTTTTGTGACTGTATATTACATTAGTCGCTTTGGTCAAAGAATGTGAGAACTCTTATAAAATACCAAAAAGGCCTTACCAAACATATCCAATCTCATATCTTTCATATTACTAGTCTACTTATTAACTATTCACCAATTGTAGGGTTTCATTAACAATTTTTTTAATCTAGTGGTCTAAGCCAAGTCGCCAACATAATATTTTTGTGGTCTACAAGGTTATTTTTGAATGGTAAAATAATGACACAAAAAATGAGAAAGTACTTGGAGATATGGACACAGTAAAATGTCACTGACTAGATGAGAGCAGGGAGGAGCAGAGGAAGTTGTCTGGGAAGAATAAAGCATAGGAAGGCCTTTTTTCCTTGAACCACTTCCTATATAAATTTTTCTATTTGTAATTGTCTGATTTTCATATTTCTCATTTCATTTAATTTCAATACTATATGCTGTATAAAGAAATCCGAAAAAGCAAACAAAAACTCATGTCAATAATTTTGAAGATAGTGTCTAGCTATTTGCTATACATCAGATATGATCCTTCCCCACATGCGGCCCATCATTGTTGATTACAGGCTACAGCTCAAGTTCTTTGAAGCAGCATCAGTGAGTTTAGTAACGGCATTTTTTCGGACCACCCTTCGACCTATTCAGTTGGCAATAGTCAACTCTTAGATTTCTGATAGACTAGTATGATTTGATATATTGTCTGACTATAAGTGGTATGATCATTTCTTGCAATTTCACTGCGCCGTTATATATTTATTTAGGAAGCTCATATTACTGGGCATATTAACCAAAGAAAACTGCAAAATTAATGCAACAGGAACCAATCTGGAACGAAACTTTAGTGTCACTATTATGTTGAAGTATTTCTACAACTTCTACTGCTTTTCTACAATTTGTAAGCTTTTCCTACCAGTTTTATAAAAGCATAGCTTGTGTGCGCCTGGATGCGCGATGACAGAGTCTAAGACAATCGCTGTAACTTTTTTTTTTTTTGAAATTACCACTGCACAAATGTCACATGCTAGTGTCTCACATTGATTAAAAAAAAGGTATAGAATTTCTATCTCGGTAAACCAAGGAGATACTCTCCACTACCAATAAGTTTAGAAAGAAACCTTCTTGAATTATGAGGTGGACTCTACCTCCTCCTTATGAGCATGTCTCCGGCACAATTATATGATTCTTAAGATTAAATGTCATATCCATGTAGGTTCTGATTATATTGAGCATTCGAGCTCAACCAAGAGTGACTTCTATTCCAAAATGTTGTTTAGGGTACCTTTTTTTAAGGTAAACATAGGATAATATATATAAAACAGAGAATAAGTACATAAGAGTTCCAAAGTAACCATACAAGCCGAAGAGGGAACTTGAAAAATGGTCAAAAGAGACCAAAACCCTCCAAATACAACAAACTAGTTAATAGAAACAACGGCTAAGTCGACATTGTAAGCCAACTTCACCACTTCAGGGATTGTCAAGAAGACCAAATGCTGCTCCACTCTTTCCAAAGCATACTTTGCCAACTGATGAGCTAGCACATTAGCCTCCCGACGTGTATGGGAGAAAATCACCATCATATTTGAGGAAGTAATCGCAGTACAGATATCCATTAAGATGTTCTTGAGAGGATGGTGTTCAAACAGTTCTTGATTTTCCAATAGCTTCATGATCACCAGGGCATCCATCTCCACAATAAGATGATCATAATGCTATTCCTCTGCAATTTTGAGACCTTCACGAACAACCATCAGCTCAGCAATAGCAACAGTAGCCGCATCAAATTGAACCCCAAAGCCCATGTTCCATTTCCCTTTGTCATTTCTAAAAGCGCCACCACCACTTGCTTCATTTTTACAAAAACTTTCTGAGGCAGACTCCAGCAGTAAACAGGAGTGTCCATTCTGAAAAGTTTATCTTCAATCTGGAAAACATGTAAATTTCGTGCCACATCATGCATAAAACGGTTAAAAATAGATTGATTGTGATACATTGCCATTTCGAAAACTGCTTTATTACGTGCACACCAGAGGTGCCAACAACCAGTAATAAAAATAGCAGACTAGTTTAGGCTCTGAGTCAGATTGAAAAGAAGCCATCCCTCCAAATTCAGATTGTAGAAACTACCAAAATCAAAAGTTTTAATGTTGTTAAAAACATTTGCCCAAAAGACAGATGCAGTGGGACAATCTCTAAGCAAATGCAATTGATCGTCAGCAGCAGTTTGACATCTAATGCAAGTAGGAGAAAAGCTAGGAATCACCCTATGGAGGAAGGTAGCTGTAGGTAAGATGTTATGCGCACAGTTCCAGAGAAAAACCTTGTATTTATGAAGACATTTAATTTTCCAGATATGATGCCAATTAAAGCCCTGACAAGGCAGGGAAGGAGAAGGATTAAAAGTGAGCATTTTTATAAGCAAAAGTTACAGAAAACTCACCATTGGATGACTCTTTCCAAATCAAAGTGTCAGGACATGAAGGATTAGAAGAAAGAGGAATACCAAGGATGGCATTTATAGTATGATCCGGCAGCAAGTGTTTAATGCGAGATAGGTCCCATGAAAAGGAAGGGGAGATCAAATTACTGACCCTCCAGTGAGCAAAACACTCAGGAATATAATCAATATAAAGGTACAAAGGTATGTCCCCAACCCAGTGATGAAACCACAATGAAGTATCTTGACCATTACCAATGCGCATTATAAGACCTTTTTTAAGAGTTGTACACCCCTGCAAAAGATCTTTCCAAAGAGAAGAGTGATGAGCAGAAGGAAAGGCATTAAGTAAGGAACCTTCTTTAAGGTACTTTGCATGCATGCTTTTCACCCAAAGTTTATCTGGTTCTTTAATTAGACGTCATGCTAATTTAGCCATGAAACAAAGGTTCCAAATATGGAGATTTTTAAAGCCAAGACCACCATTCTTTTTGGGAGAACAAATTGTGTCCCAACGAAGCCTAGCTAGGTAATGAATTGAGTCCACTTTATTCCAAAAGAATTTCCTGCAGTCTTTTTCAATCAAGGAGTGAATAGATTTTGGGATAAGAGAAGTTTGCATGCAGTACATAGGATAAGAGCTGACAACACTAGAAATCAAGGTACTACTAGTAGCCATGTTAAGAAGAATAGTTATACCCAAATATTTCCAAAAATTGGCGGAACCAGGAATTCGACTATAAGAAGAGAGGAGATGTCTCAAAGTGTAGTGCATTTTTCTTGGTAAAATGAGATTAGACTTGTTCTTGTTAAGAAACAAACCTGACTGTTGCCTAAAGGAGTCTAAGATTTTAAGAATGTTGTCAATATTAGCAATTGAAGCCTTTCCAAACAGAAAAACATCATCAGCATAAAAATATGAGACAAATCAAATCTTTTAAAATTTTGATAGGCAACCAAACCTTAGAGGCCACACTTTCCTCAATTAAGATAGAAAGACGCTCCATACATAAAACGAAGATATAAGGGGATAAAGGATCCCCTTGACGAATCCCCCTAGATGGCTCAAAACTATCAGTTATTTTCCCATTCCAAAGCAAGAGAAACTCTAGAATAGCAGATGCAACTCATGATTAAACGAACCATATTAGCTGGAAACTTGAAAAAATTGAAAGTGTCCCTAATAAAACTCCATTCAATGATATCAAAAGCTTTTGTTATATCAATTTTAATCGCCATAAGACGACTTTTTTTAGTCCTACTATGAAATAAATGAGCCATTTCTTTGATAATTAAAATGTTCTCATCAATGTGGCGTCCAGGAATAAAACTCGTTTGGACAGGATTAATAATCCTAGCCAAAAAAGGCTTAATCCTATTGGCAATGGCCTTAGTGACAAGCTTATAAATGGTATTGCAGAGGCCAATGGGACGAAACTCTTTCATGCAGGACGGAGCAACAATCTTAGGAATGAGAGAAATGAAATAGTGATTGATCTCAGAAGGAATATGACCCTTGACAAAGCATTGTTTCACAAAGTCAGAAAGCATGTTACCCATACCTTCCTAATGCTTTTGAAAGAAAATAGGCTGAATCCCATCAGGGCCAGGACATTTTAAAGGAGCCATGCTAAAAAGAGCAGTTTTAACCTCTTCTATAGTTACAGGACCATCAACTAAAGAAAGATCAACACCTAGAGTACCATCCCTATGATTGTCTGAACAGAAGAGCTTAGTGAGAGAATAACTTGAAGAAAAGAGATTAACATAAAAAGTTCTAGCAATATTCTTTAAAGCAATAGAATCATGAATCCAACAACCGTCCTCATTTTTAAGCATCACAATCTGACTCTTAGACGATTTAATTTTGGCTAAAGTATGGAAATATCTGGTGTTTCAATCCCCATACTTAGTATGAGTCATACCTGCTTTTTGAGACCAATATTTTCGCTCAAAATCAAGAATGTAATTAAAATATGCAATCAGCTGTTTCTCTAAATATAATAAAAAACAAGAGTACTTAAGAGAGAGAAACTTTTGAATGCCATTTAAGCGCGCCACAATTTTAGATTTTTGAACATGCAAATTCCTAAAAGAATGAAAACTCCAGATTTTAATTTTATCAATAAAGTTAGCGCAACCTTTTATATAATCAAAATCACAATCTGACCATGAACAAACAAAAATCTCTGAAAAATTAGAATGATTTAACCAAGCACCTTTACAACGAAAAGGACGTGGGACTTTTTGACTATTAGGGTTAGGGTTTATATGAATAGGACAGTGATGAGAGAAAGTTCGAGGTAAGTGAATCACCTGAGTATGAGGATACACCTCTAACCAGCTAGGGTTGACTAGAGCTCTATCAAGACGCTCCCTGATCAGAGTTATTCCATCACGCCCATTAGACCAAGTATGAGCTGGGTCTTTGAAACCAAGATCAAGCATACCACTTTTGTCCATCCAGTCAGAGAAAGCTGAGCATTGCTTTTCATGAAAAGGCCATCCCCCTTGCTTCTCATCTTGGTTGGTAACTTCATTAAGGTCACCAATCACAAGATGAGGCATAGAAGAAGTACTTGGCTGAACATTCGATCAAGTTACGCCAAAAGGGATTACGAGCTGAAGAAGAACTAGGTGCATGAATACCCGTGATTGAGACTTCGGGCTTATTAGCATGAAGGCGAAAAAAGGATTGAAAATGGTTCATGGAATGCTCCTGGTAGAAGGACATAGTGACCTCACTTGGCTTCCAAAGAAGCCAGATACCGCCCCGACGACCATAGGGAGGAATAGCACGAATTTCATCAAAACCCAGTTGACGCTTCACATTAGCTCCTCTTCTGTCACTAGCTTTTGTTTCTAAGAAAATCATAATAACAGGCTTAAGAGTATCAATTAACCACAAAGCATGAGAGATAAATGCCTGACTGGCCGCACCACGCACATTCCAAACTATAATCATTGAAAAAGGTTTAGATGTTGCCAGCTTGGCAAGTGGGACGCTCTTCGGTTCCTTGATGAACAAGTCCTGTGTCTGAGTTACCACAGTTGGCTCCTTGCCCTTCCGAGATGTCTGGTGCAAGTCCTGCTTCGTCTGGGGAACGAACAGAGCATCCAATAGAGAAGTCTTGTCCATTGGGTGAGGATACATTGTCATTCGAACCTCCGATGGTCTGTGATGGAAGAATTGATACCACAGGTCCACCTCTACTGCGTAGAGGTCTCCTCCTAGGAACACCGAGCTTATAAGGTCCTGAGTCTTTGATATGGTTAACTCTAGTTTTTCTGATTTTAAGATTTGGTTCAGTGGTTTTTGTGGTGGAGTCATAACGGGTTTTGGAGGTTCGAAATTGAACTCCATTGGCGTTGGTTCTCGACCCAACTGGAATTCCATCATATGATCTAGTTGATCCTGAGCTTGAGCTAACTCTACCTCCGATGTTGGTTGAACCATCAAGGGCCATAATGTTGGAGTTGGAAAAACCGGGAACAGACTCAAGGTTTGGGGATATGGGTGAAGGGGTAATGCATAAGGGTAAGGGTTGAACAATGCTGATGGTGGAACCATTATCTGAGGTGATTGTAGTTGATAGGATGTTATTTGAGTAGGGCGAGGCAGAATTGGAGTGGGTGGGGGTCGAGACTGTGAGGGAGGCCGAATGGGCTGGTATTTCTTTCGAGAGTAAGTTCTCATGTTGCAGAGGATGTGAAGTTTCAGAGTAAAAAAGGTGAATAGAAGGGGTAGGAGAATGTGAACATGGTGAAAATGTTGGAGTAGTATGTATGGTGGGTGGAGGAGTAATCTGGGAATCAGAATATGTCGGATTAATTAGGCTCATTGTTTGAGAATAATGATGAGGAAGAGATGGAGAAGATAGAGGGTCTAATGCAGCTCATTAACGAGAGGTAGGGGAGCAATTGAGAGGTTTGAGGAATCATTAGAGGAAGTTTTAATCACATTATCAAGGGGATTTTCTGATGGATTTTTTTTCCTTGGACGGCTGCATAGATAAGGAAATATTTGCCAAGTCTCTAGGGCCATTGTGACACTTAGCAGCAGAAGCGGGAGGAGAGGTAGAAGACATCTGAGGCAAATTTTTCTGAAGGGGTAATTGAGTATTTTGACCAGGGCTCTTACTTGTGGATGAAGGTTTTATCGTTGAATCTAATGGAGATTTTTCCCTCATCCTTGCATGCGACTTACGTCTGTTAGTGACCATGATCCATGGCCCCTGATCTTCAGCAATAGGACCTTGTTGATTCACATCCAAATCAGGCACATAAGGAGAATTCTCTTGGTTTGATCTAGACATGTGGTCTGCATCAGAATTAGATTGATGTGAAGTTAGTCCCTCATCAGAATGGACATCAATCTGCATGAAACGTATATGATCCTTAGAAAAGGAACACTGATTAGTGTTATGCCCAATTCGACCACAACCAAAACAAAGTAGGTGAATATTTTCAAATTCAACCACCTGCCAAGCCTGAACAACCCACACTTTGGAGACCAAAGGCTTTGAAAGATCAATCTCGACACAAACCCTGGCATATCTTCCTTTGGCAACCGTATTAGTTGCAAAATCAACCTTAATAGGATTGCCAACCAATTTTGCAATCTCAAACAACGCAATTTTATTATAATATTCAATGAGCAATTCTGGAAAGCGCACCCAAACACACATACTTTGGAAAGGATTCATTGTAGGCCTGAAATTAGGATGCCATTTTGTAAGCATGATATAGTGATCTTGGTAAAACCAAGGACCACCAAACAAGGCTTTCTCCATGTCTAAGGTTGAAGCAAATTTGAATAAGCATACACCCCGACCCAAATCAATAATCTCCAGCTCTTGCTGAGGCTGCCACATACGTCGTATCCGCAGAGAAAGCCATGCAAATTTCGGAGAGAGACCCAATACTTTGCCCATTGACGCCTGCTTCCAAGGATTACGTAAATTTTGAAGAGTCATTTGAGAGAACTGCACCACCAACGGAGAATCTGAAACCGCTACACTTGCATCTTGCCAAGTAAGAGTGCTATTCATCCATTGTTCTGCCTCTTTAAACCAAGAAGGGGAACCTGTAACAATTTCTCTGAAGGACTTTGGACTAATGGGATTGTTGGAATTTCTCTTATCAGTGTCATCCCTAAAGATGGTACTCTGGTTAAGACCTTTACCTAAAACAAATCACTTTATTGTTGAGAAACATCCATGTCCTCAGAAGAGCACATAGTTGTGGAATTTGTTCTATTGAGAGAAAATTCTAGAGAGAGAAAAAGACTTAGTCATATCTTAGATAGTTAGACATAGACGTAATAGTCACTAACTCACTAGTCACTATTCACTACTAGTAGTCACCAACTTACAAATTTGCGGAGCTCCTTGGATTACATTTTTTTTTCTTTTTGTTTACTTTTTTCATTTGCTAAACACGTAATATACTTATCTTGTTGTTTAGGGTACCAAATGTAATAGTAATACTCTCTCTAGTTATCATTAAATTTTATAGAGAAAGTGTGCACAAAAACTAAGAAAAGCTATAAATAATAATAAAAAAATTGTAAAAGTAAGAAAGAGAATGTAATAAAATAACACCAAGTGGGTTATTAGGAGTATAAAGAGGGTTTGAGTGACTTCATTATTGCATAAAATAAGAAAAAGTGATTCTAAGTGGTGGGGTCTTTAGGACATTTTGGTCATCTTGCTACCCAAAACTTACTAATAAAAAGGTATGAAGAATAAACAAAACCTTTCCTAAATGAAAAGTACGAAGTTTAATGAAAACTAAAGGGAGTATAAAATTAGACAAGAATAGGGAAGCACCCTGCTGCTGGTGCACTGATTATCCCTTCCAACCTCAGTTTCTGTGCAACAATAATATAGTTGTCCTAGGCGAGTCCATGTGCGGAATTTTCAATCATGTTTTCTTATATGTATGTAGCTTCTGATCAAGATATGATTTAACCTCAATCTTCTTATTTCCAATTAGAAATGCAACACAAATAATAGGTTGGAGGGGTGCACTGATCATGACAATTATACAGCACAAAAGAAAGTCATGGTAGGGTAATAGTAGAAGAAAGACGTTCACGTTGAAGGTTGGCATGATGGAAACAAGCAAAGTCCACAAATAACACGGTCAGGAATAACATTTTCTTCTCAAGTTTGTGGACTTTGGTGGGTTGGTGCCGTGGTGGGTGTGGAGAAGGGGCAAGGGATAAAGGAGATACATATATATTTTGTTCATGCGAATTTAGCTTTCTTTAGGCCTAAACGAAGGTTGAACAATACGAGTATTGTTCTAACTCTATTCAAAATACTGCGTCTTAGAAACTTGATCTGCCCTTTTCATGCAACATCTCATTTTCCAACTTTGTATGACATAATGTACAATTGAGCTAAGCTATCGCTTATTCTACTGCAAGCAGTTGTTAAAATTGTAATACTTTTGCATCATTTTTAGGGCCTAGTCTCCTCAACTTATTTCTACTTATTTTCAGGAAAAATAAGATAAGTTCAGAAGAAATAAGAAAAGTTCAGATAAAATAAGTAAAGTTCAGGAAAATAAGTAAAAATAAGTAAAAATAAGTAAAGTTGAGCTATGAAAACAACATGAATCAGGAAAAATAAGTAAAAATAAGTAAAGTTCAGAAAAATAAGTAAAAATAAGTAAAGTTCAAAAAAAAAGTAAAAATAAGAAAAGTTCAGAAACAA
>CAAKMY010013002.1:0-11377 GCA_901111285.1 Corrigiola litoralis
TCCCCCTCCCCCTCACTCCTATCCACGTCATCAATTTTACTATCAACACCACTACTATCATTATTATTCTCATTACGATCGCTATCATTATGACCATTGTGATTATCATTAATATTATTGTGAACACATGCTAATAATTCGACGAGCACGGTATCCTCGGGGGGCGGCAAGGCGACCATGAGCTTCGACTGCAGCCGAAGCGCGACCTGATCCTCGTCGTCCCCCGCGGTCCACTCCATGGAAACGACGCTACTCTCCGTCTCCTTCGCCGCCGCCACGTCGCCACCTCCGCCGCCGGCGTCCCTCTCCTCCGCCGCGTCGTCCCCGAAATGTAGCGTCAAGTGGAATATTTCCGACGCTCTTTTCCACCCTAGTCCCCATGACATCGTTCTTTGATCAAATTGATCAAAACAAATGGTCAAATTGTATGATTTAAATTAATAAATTGAATGATTGATTAATACATCGAATTAATTGGTGAATTGATGATTGAATTGATTAAAATTAAGTGTGATTTGTGAAAGATTGAAGCTTTCTTCAACAATGTCTATAATGAAAAATTGAAGATTAATGTTTTAATATTATTTAATTTTTAATATCAAATTAATTTTTTTTATTTAATTTTAAAGTTAGTTGAGATGAAACGACGACGTGTAACGTTAAAATCACTAAATCATTGTCATTTGGTCGTTCTCTTGGAGTCTCTGGTGTTTTCGCTCCACCTTTTTCTTTCCTGAATCACACGCATTGGGATTGTCCTTTTTCTCACGTTGACTACACTTGTCCCTATATTCCTGTTAGGAAAATGACATTCGTCCACTCGGTGGTATTCTATTGGGAGGGAATATGTTTTTATTGAGCTAGCGTAATTTGGTCTACTTTTATACGGAGTAATAAAAGTAGATGATCTCTCCCAAACTAGTTGTATATTCAATTATTTTGAACAACTTTTTTGTTCAGTTTAATTCCGCTTACGTTTAATTTAGTGATTTCGATTTGGCTAGTGTCAACTAAGAACAATGAGCCTTAATATGTTAGTTGATGTCATAACTCATAATTCTAATAGAAAGTTTTGGAAGAGGCAATTTTTTTTATCATAAAAGTAAATTAGAAACTCACTCACTCATACTAGCTCAACCGCCCAACGAATAAAGATGTATCTTTACTTGAGTTTACAAGACGCTTAGGTTGATTTAGTTTACCGGAAACTCATTAACTTTTATGATAAAAAAAAATACGGCATTTCTAAAAATTTGTGTAATCCTGTAATGATATACTTCTTTTTGGTGAGATTTGAGTCACGTCTTGTAGGGATTTAGTTCCAACTGTGTTGTTGTGGGGTTTAATTCTGCAAAATATGAAAGCATTCCTCCAAATAGCATACAAATGTGGTTAGTGAACTTGAAATCTTATGAACTTGTGGGTAAATGAAAATGGAATTGTCCTTATTATGCCCCTTTCATCTAGTTCACCAATCAATAATGTATACAATTGTCAACAGAAACCAACGGAAAAAGGGAACTTATTATGAACTTTCTTGTCTAGTACATTAGGGAAAAGAGGAGCATATGACCCTCTCTTCTTTCATTTAAATTCTTTTTCTTTTAATGCTTGTTGCTTTCTTTTCAGATTATTCTTTTTCACCAAATATCAATAATGCACATAACTACTCTAGCTAATATTATTCCAATATGAACAAATTGTACTCTTCCTCTTTCCATTCACCTAATATTATCTCATAATTCCTCATTTATCAGTAAAGAGAAGGACGTAGAAGAAAAGGAGATGCATTACACCTATAAAAGTATATCATGATTTCAATTATTTATAGCACGTTTAAGTAGAGAAGGGAACTTGAAATTCTATTGACTTGACCATCCACCTAATAAGTCCTAAACTGTTATGTTCCCCTCTCATTTAGACAACAATACCGAACCCACTTCCACAGGCCACAGCTCATATACCATGCTATACCACCTTAACAGTGGCTGTAATACAAGTTTCATAGACATAATTTCAGCAAATGATACACTGTATATTACATATAGCCTAGACTAGAAGTTTTCAAACAACTTATTGGTATCCAATATTGGATTGAGTCAAGTTTGAACATTGAAGAACGTAATATTCCGCACTGGCTGCTGGTGCCCCCGGTAGGTACAAAACCAACTTATTTATGATACTTTGATCACATTGTTTGACAAGTCATATAAAATACAAATAATTCTTCAATATTCTTTTTCTACTTATATTCACGGCCTTAACAATCTTCTTTCTATATTAACCTCCTTTTGTAAACCATATTCACCACAATGCTCCTTCTCATGTTCTGAAATTTTACATATTCTAACAAACAAAGAATAAACATGTCCAGAGGACAGTTTGACAGCATCCAATTGAAACTACAAAGGGTGGTCGCTAACTGTCACCATGCAGAGTCATCTTACCTGCAGAAGCCCCTACAGTAGGGGAAAGCAATACCAACCCGAATGAGTCAGACTTCAGGATACTGATACATAAACTATCTGGGGGGGGGGGGGGGGGAGTTGCTCGTCATCTTCAAAACGATAGTGATATTGGAGCTTCCGCACTGTCTGACGATAAAATGATGTTAACGACGATTTAATGATGTTAACGATCCACCTAGAGCAGGGCGAGAAATTAAGCACATATTACTGTCTTGTCGATATGGTATTCTCGGTAAAGACTACAGTACAGACGATGAGACGGATACTTGTGAGTGAAAATAAAAAGATGACGAGAACACTTTTCAGTTCCTCCCGGACGTCTACCTAGCAGTTCAGTGAAGCTCAGCTAGATACATATCAGGCTATCAGCTCCTTTTTCTATCTCTAGCGATGTATCTCTGTTATCGAATTAAGATGTTCAGAATCACCAGAGAATGTATGGTCAGTAGCTGTATTGGTTCTGACCACGAAAGGATCTCACTTCTTTCTCTTCACATATACTCTCATTTATCTACTTCATTAATCTTCGTTTCGACATAATCACCAGGTGGCGGAAAGGACCATGAATTTTTGGCAATGCTGAACGAAATTATGTAAATAGAATGCCAGAAAGGCTCTTTTTAAAGAATTTTGTTCTCTACCAACTACTAGTAGCTACAGAACAGACTGCTTTAGCTAACCTTGAATCTTCACCAATCATTGAAAGCTCAGCTGCTCTTCTACGAAATCAAATAACTCTCTCAAATCTCTCACTACTTGCTCCTCCGCGAAGGAGAATTCAACTGCATTCCTAGCTAGTTGGAACATTTCCTTCTTCCCCAGGTCTGTCATGAATTAAGAGGCAGAAAGCGACCAGAAAGGCTATTAGAACATGTTGTTGGTTTCGCCAAGTGCTCACTTATATACAAACAAATAGAAAGGTTACCTACCAAAAGTAGCAGCGGCAATAGCATACTCTTTAGATAGACTGGTAGAGAATACCCCGCTGTCATCCGTGCATAGAGTTAATGGGTGCTTCTCATTATACAGATCAGCTGCAAGACAAATCAATGATTCAGTAGGGATATCACAGATCTGCTCTAAGGAGCTGAAGCAAAGTCATCGAACTTAAAGTCTCCCTATGGATATAAGCTAGGAAAGAACCAAACCAAAATGATGGACATCGACGGAGGAAATTGTGTTAGTTCGGATGTTGGATGTCAAGCATATTTCAACCTGCAAAGTCAAAACTACACGGTCAACCATACTTCAAGTTTTCCTATCCGAATATGCAGCTAATAAAACAAAAACTGATATACATAATAAATTTCTGTACACTTCCTGAATTGCCAATAAAACATAGAGCAATACAAGACTGGTACTATATGATGGTAGTTCAATTGACAGTAATGGGAAAGGACTATTGAGAGGTCATTGACACAGGTGGGACACAGAACAGCAACACTTGCACAAGCTAAACATCCAGCCAGCCTTGTCTCACCCTTTCTTAGATAGGTAGGCTTTGGACCCTGAACCTAGTGCAATTGGACGATGGGTTAGAGGTGCAGGAGAGCAGGAAAACCTAGCCCAGTGACCCACATCATAAACAACTATGAGGTTGGGGTGTATAAAATGCATTTCCAAATAGTGGAGCTGATGATAATGTGTTGGAGCTCTAAATTTGAGTTCCCACTCCTCTGGTCCTCGGCAAAAAGGCTATAAGCCAATAATAATTGGCAATGGCTTCTTAGCCATCCGGAATTATCAGGAAGACAGAGAACCTATCAAATTGAACCTAAAACAGATGGTAGATACCTCAACTTCAGAAGGATAGAAAACAAAAGGTACTACATTAATATGTTTCACAGGCTACAAAGTCACAAGGGATTATGACATGAAGTTGCTGAATGACAGTTTAACTGGCAAGTGCAAACGCACAGCAGTATAAGGTCATCAACCTAGGTGATCATCAACCTAGGAGATGGAAAGGCACTAAATGACTCGAACCAGTTCCAACTCCAGAAATCCAGAGTAACCTAATCATCTCGGTTGCACACATGTGACCTAAAACTCCAGCTGCGAAGGCAGGTTGGAGGTGTGAAGCTCTGAGACCTAACCTCCCATCTCCTACAAAACCCAGCCTTAACTCTAGTCAAATCTGCTTATTTCTAAGTTATTGGTTAATAGTGTCAGGAATGCCCGGTAAAGTGGCATCTAGAACTGAGATCATAGTATAATGGTAGCTCAGTTTACAAAGTTCAAAAACAATAGGCAGCCTAAACCATCCTTTTTGTATTTTTTTTTTTTTTATTCTTTTGTTCAGTATAGTAAAGTAACCAGTACTGCAAAAAGATGTATCAAGTAATAGCACAAACCGGGATCTTGGTCAGTTTCAGTTTTCTCCATGCGTCTTCTCCCAGGCAACACGCATGACCAATCCTCTCAGGAAGGAAGTCTAGCATTGCATGAATTTCCTCCTGATTAGGTACCTAGAAAGCACTAAGTTTATGGACACGCTAATTAGAGTCATTTCAATAAGCAAACTCTAAAAAAGAAAATGAAAGGAACTTGCAACACAAGCACTTTAGTTTAGACTAGATAACAACACATACCTCTCCGCAATGTAACGTAACACGAAGACCTTGTTCTCTAGCAAATTTTAAAGCAGGCAAAACCGTTTTCCTGCAACAAAATCCGTTATTGTCCATAAGAATGACACATTCATAAAGAATAAAGCACTCGCAAAATGTAAAATGTGAAAAAAAAAAATCGGCAGGAGACATATACCAGTCTCCCACCCTTGGATTCCCAGAGAGATCGATTCCCACAACCCCAGTACCCTTCATTTCCAATGCCAGCTTAACCTGTAATCAATTTCAGCAATCGTCATGAGTGAATATAGCCAGTAGAACAGATTATCAGTATTGAATAAGCAATGCCATGATAAACTTCTCCTTGTCCTTGTTTAGAGACCACAAAAAGCAAAGAACAAACTCATGATGCAGCTACAAACATACAGTTTCCATTGCAGCTTCAAGGTTCTCACGTCGATCAATGCTGAGGAGAAGTCTAACATATATCTTCCTCCTAGATTTCCCATTCAACATATTGTCCGCACAACATGAACTCCCCTTCTTACTCACTCCAATGCCGTCAGTTGAACTGAAATCAATGTCAACAGCACCAACTCTCCTTAAACCCTCAATCACAGCTTCCACATAAGAGCGTTTCGTCATTCCTTTGGCCTCATTTTTCTGCATCCCAAATTAATAGCCAAATTACTTCAACAGTTCCACCCTAACCCAAATTTCTCATCCTTACAAAAGTTCAATACTTTAATTCTTAGCCACAAGTCCAATTAGCTTCAAGTTAGTACCTTGGGAGTAGTTCTTAATTCCAAATACACAACATTCTCAGCAGCAAAGTCTTCCACAACCTATTAAGCAAACAGATAACAGCAAACACTGAAACAATGCACCTTTACTCCTAACAAAACGTCTTGTATCAGACCGTCTAATTTCACAGTTATAAAGTGGTCACTTGTTTGACTTAAAGTGGTCACTTGTATCGCAGTCTTAATTAAAAAGTGACCACTTTAATTCAACTCATGACTAACTCTAATCTTAAGTCAAAATTCGACCGTCTCTTTCAAACAAAAGCAGAAAAGATCATAACTTCACTATAAACAAAATCATACTTCTTTAGTGATTCTGGTGACAGTAGCATGATCAGTAGTAAGAATGTGAATCAAATCAAACAACTTGAACACCTCAGTCAAGGACCTATCATCTGCATTTACACAAACTACCATGATCACAAAATACATTGGCAAATCAAACTACATAACATAAGCAATGTACAAATAACTCACATACTTTTGAGAATAACATGCTCAACATCAGAGAAAACAATCATGCCCTTTTCACCTAACTCTTTAGCAAGCTCTCTGTAAATTCAATACAACCAAAAATATAACAATGGCATTTTAAAGATCAACATATTATGTTAATATGCTAAAATTAAACCTGGGTTTATGTCTTTTTGTTACAAGAATGAATAACAAACAATGAAGAAAGTGTTTGTTTTTTTTTTTTTTTTTGGAGAAGGGAATATTTACAATAAAGTGGAGTCTCTGACAGAACCATTGAGGTGGGCATGAAGCTCAACCTTTGGCATAGATACCCACCACTCCATCTCCATCTTTGATTGTTCACTGATTTTAATTTTGATGGATTGAATTATGAGTGTTCAAGTTGAATGATGAGCTCAAAGTCTGTGTTTTTGGTTTTCACAGTCCATTAATTAGGATTCGAGTTGGATACGACCATTAGAACAGTAAGGGTCAGTTCTCCTCAACTTATTTCTACTTATTTTCAGGAAAAACAAGTAAAGTTCAGGAAAAAGAAGTAAAAATAAGTAAAGTTGAGCTATGAAAACAACATGAATTAGGAAAAATAAGTAAAGTTCAAAAAAATAAGTAAAAATAAGAAAAGTTCAGAAACAATTAGGAAAAAAAGAAAAATTCAGATAAGATAAGATAAGATAAGTGAAAATAAGTTGAAGAGAACAGGTCCTAAGACGACAAAGTTCTACTCAAAGTCTTAAACTGAAAGTGGGTTGCTTTGCTACTTTAGATTCTGTTGTCCATTGGTGATTTGTTGGATTGTCTCTTGTTGTCTTGAATTGAATTTTGTTGATAAAAGAATGGAAAATTTAGCGAAAATAATCTAAAGTTTGTAAAGTCTTTTGAATTTAATATTAAGTTTCCATGTTTCGAAAATAGTCCCATATTTCAATCATTTATTCCAATTTTGGACCGTTCTTAACAAATTTAATCCTTAAATTCCATCTTCTAAATTATTCTCGCACAATTTTTTTTTTTTTTTGTTTTCATTTTTTTCTAAGGTCGGGTTGGAGCAACACGTCAGATTAAATCAACGTTGTTAGCAAAGGTCCATAACGGGAATAAATGATTAAAACTTGGGATTAATCTTAGAAGATCGAAACTTGGGATTCAATTCGGAAGACTTTTCAAACTTGGGATTATTCCTTTTGAATATTCCAAAATGATTCAAACTAAATTAAACTAGATTAGAATTAGAAAAACCTGCGAAAAGCCACCTAATAAGTTAGTTACTCTGTAGATAACTAACAAGTTTATTTTTTTAAAACAAACAACCCCTTAATTTTTTATTATCTTCTCAACTTAAATGAACCAAATTGATTATAGTTCATGATGATTATTGGTAAAAGTCTAATTTTTAAATTGAATTTTCTTGACAAGCTTAATTTTGAGGTGTTTTGATTGTATTGTAATAAGAGAAAAAGTAGTTATTCCAAGTTGGAACAAGAAAATAATTTTAGGTGATTTTCTAAAAAAACGATTTATTAGGTAACAAAATCAACAACTTATAGGGTGTTTTTTCACATAATTTAATTAGAGTTATATTATGGTAACTAGTTTATCACCCGTGCAAATTACACGGACTGTATAATCCAAGATTGAGAATATAAACTGATTAACATTCTTTTTTTTACTTCATGCAATTCAAATTTTCAATATATTATAATATTTACCAAGTAAACGATTGATTTTTGTATTGCTATACTTTAGTATCAAAGCCTTTTCCAAGTGTAAGAAGTGGTTTTTATGGTGGAATTGGTGAGATATTGACGATATCTAAGACTCTAAGAGGTGATGGTCGTTGTAACTGGGCCATATATGGTGTTGAGTTTTTGTGTGGTAGAGTGGTAGGTAGAATGGAGAAGGGCTAGATAGGCGATGGATGGCTGTGTAGCTTTGAGATCGTGGGTAGCTGATTGTGGAGTGGTTAGTCATAGTTAATTAATAGGTATTATCGGCAAGTGGTTGGTTAGTGGCATATTCATGGTCAGCCGAAGTTGCTTGAAAAGTGTGGTAATTTTTGAGAGGTGGTTTGTTAAGAGGGTTATGTGGTGGATGGGTATGGCTAAGGTGGTTTAGTGAAGGTAAAGATTATTTATTTATAGGCATGTGAAATTTACATGGGGTGGATATCTTTTCATATTTTAAAGATGAGAAACTATAAACTAGACTTGACAAAGCTCACCGGATCCGAACATCTAATTTGAATGCTTTGGTCCATAATTTGACTCTTGATATGAAGACAAAAATGCAAACATGATTCGAAATTCGAATAGACCTAATTTAATTCAAAATTAACTCGAAATTAGTTAGACTTGAAATTCACCATATCCAAAATTATCTTACCCAAAATTACACAATCTTAAATCATTAGTTGAATGAAAATGGTTAAACATTACAGTATCAATTTTATTTGAGTTAACATTACATACTAACATAATATGTACATATTAAATAGTTCCTTAAAAGGCAAACCAAAATATATAGTACAAACTTGAAATAAAGTCAAATCCACTAAAAAACAAATTTATATTTTTATAATTTTTCGATCAAGGCCTCAAACCAAACTAACACAAATTTGAAACCTATAATGTAATGATTCATTTGATTTAAACATTGACCATTTGAGAGTGACCAATTCCTTTCGAATTAGTACCAAAGCAAACTCGATTTAGATGTTCACCCATAATGAGAGTGGCAAATCCAAAAAATAATTGAAACATACGGGTTACTGAACCCCATCAAGAGATTTAAACTTTAAGAGGAGACACTTTTTCTTAAATGGGGACATTAATGGTACAAATAAATTATTGTATTAAATAAACTCTCTTAAAAATAAGGATTTTTTCCAAATGGGTCAAGTGACCACCCCCCTTCTTATTGTACGCTACATCAGCCACTGCGTAATGACTCAATCCAATCAGAATATGACAGACATATGAATTGATATTTTAGACTTGATTCATATTTAATTTCAAATAACCTACGTATAGTAAGAGCTAATTCAATCTAATTGACCCATGTGTCATTTTAATTAGTGTGTGGTTGTCGCCACAATGTCAACCACGCCGATTTAAATTCCCCTCCATTAGAGTATAAAAATCAATTTTTGAGTGTAATCAAACTAACAAATAAATATGCCCCCGTGATAGAATTTTCTTAGTTATTTTCTTCTTATTAAGAGCCTGTCAAGAGACTCAAGACTAGTAGATTACTCTCATGTACGTGCACGCGTAAGCATTTATTCTGTGTTAGTAGTTGGCAAGTGTAAGACATTATCAATGACTTGCTCAATTGAACAATATCCAATACCAAGCGCAACTTACAAAATCAATGCAGGGAATACCAACTGAATTGAAAATCCCAAGAGAAAATTATGATCCGTGCAGACCAGTTGGGAAACCTTATACAGGAGTATACTATTGAAACATTTTGGCATACACAAATCTTAACCAATTGAATGCTAGCACCAGTTGAAACAAGCTGTATACACCTCTGGCTCTTATTGGTCAAGTATTCCGTCCTGTGGTGTAACTGGTTAGCAACTCTACTAGGGCATGCTCTTATTGAACGCAATAAAAGCTGCGCAATACATAACCTACTTTGGTCTATATACTGTAATTTTAACTAAGCAATAACATTTCATATTATTTCATTGTCGTCGTAGTCCCTAACGCTACAAGAACACCATTTAATCAATAGCGGTGATCTGAAACATTGAAGAAGGCAATGGTAGCCCATGCATGCTGTAGTAAATGCCATGTGTCTCCGATTCTGATTTCTTAGCTCTTACATGTATATAGTTAGTGGCGGATCCAAAAATTTATTTTTCGATGTCCCTTTATCTTTCCAGTATCCCATTCAAATATTTTAGTAGCATTTCAACATAAAATATATATTTTTTAGAATTTTTCAACATTATAATTACATTGAAACCTAAAAAAAAATTGCTAGCCGTGTACATACATCCGCCACTGTATATAGTAATTAAATCAGTGATCGGAGACCACGGAGTATGGAGTCTAGCCAGCTAAAGATATTGTCTAATATAATGGAGGATTGCAAGGAACTTGCAGGTATTAATATAATGGAGGATTGCAAGAAATGTGTTATACTTTAGTGTCTTTTAATAGGGTGTATGATGGTTATAATGCACATTAATTAATTAGTCTACATAAAACTGTCTAAGTTGAAATTAAAATTTTTTAAACTAGTCACGGCATCAAACTAGTCACGTGAACATTTTATCATTGTGACTATCATCTTTTTTAATATTTTTTTTTTGGGTCTGAAAGAAGCGCACTAAGTCGCGGGTAAGATTCGAACCCCCAACCTTATAATTGAGGTAAGATAGCTCCAACCACTTGAACTAGTTCTCTTCTTATCGTCTTTTTTAATAATTGTGAGTAATGCAACCATAATCTTATGTTAATTAGTCTAGGACAGTTATATACCAATTCTAGGACAAATGAAAAATTATTCATAGGGGGCATTAATTTGGCTTGGGGCAACTCCGGATCAGATGCCAAGATCGAAAACTGAGCTTTTCACTAATGAAAGTAATTTTTAACAAAATTAATGTCAGCAAGAGTCTTCTCGAAAATATTACGCCATAGGTGAATACTATAATTAATATACTGATAATTGTATACAGTGCACAAATTTTGTGGTTGGTAGGTGATAGTTGGTACAGAGTATTATTTTGCATACGACATCATATCATAAATAATTGGAATTAATTTTAGTATTCTTTTGGGCACATAGAATACTAATTTTATTATTTTAGAAAGTAGGAAAACAACTAGGCTATTAAGGTTTGTGGTTGGCTAAAAAGAACAATGTTGTATAATCTCAGCAACACAATCGACCAACTAGGCTATTAAGCTCATGATATTGCTGTTGCAACTAGAATGCAATGCTCGAGGAGGGGCAGACCTTTTTAGTTTATTTGTCTTGTGTTTGGTTTGTGTTGTTTCAGTACTGTATACTTCGATCAATGTCAAAAAAAAAAAAAAAAATCGACCAA